>RJWT010008230.1:0-26559 GCA_004365215.1 Cuniculus paca | reverse complement strand
ACATGATATACCTGCAATAGGCAAATCATACAGACAAAAAGTGAATTAGAAGTTGCTAGGGTCTAGGGAAATGGGAGGAATTGTTTAAGAGGTACTGAGCTTCTCTTTGGGATGAAGAAAAATTCTGAAAATAAATGGTGGTGATGCTGGCACAACATTGTGATCATAAGTAATGCCACTGAGTTATACATAGAAAGATGACTCAAATGGTAAATTATGTGTTATATATGAGTGTGCATGTATGTAGCCATATACATATAATAAAAATCAAAGTATTTTTATTTTTATTTTTGGTACTAGGGATCAAACTCACAACCTTGCTCTTGCCAGGCAGGTGCTTATGCCACTGAGCTAAATCTCTGGCTAAAAATATTTTTAAATAGATGAAAAGTACTGGAATTGAATGCAAACTGCACAATTGAATAAATGAAGAATTTGGATTCCCATTTACCAGATGAACTAACTAGCGGCAAGGATAGCCACATAACATACTGAGGTACTCAGGCAGACAGCAGGAAAACCAGGACTCAGATTCTATGTTCTGGGCTTACGCATTGAGTCTTGTGTTCTAGAAGGTTGGTGTTATCAATAAACCAATGGAGCAAAGACTTGCTGAGCTATTATCCTTTGCCAGGCCCTGTCACAGGCAGTACTGGGAAAGGTCTGTAGAAAGCTAAAGCACAGTTCTACATCTCAAGAATTATGCAATTTTGTTCAGAATGACAATCTGATTGCAAAACAATGAGTTTTGGGAAATTCAAGATTACAAGTTCAAGAGCAGGAACGGGTAGTTTAAAACTAG
This sequence comes from Cuniculus paca, assembly GCA_004365215.1. NCBI lineage: Eukaryota > Metazoa > Chordata > Mammalia > Rodentia > Cuniculidae > Cuniculus > Cuniculus paca. The sequence goes on along the minus strand of RJWT010008230.1, from coordinate 25,757 downwards.
GAAGTCCTGTAGCAGGTGATTCAGCAGAGGCTACTGACGCCTGGCAGGGCTCTGATCTGAGTGGGCCTTGCCTGACCTCATGGGCTGACGTGAAAGCTGGCCAGCGTCACAGAGCTGCATTATGGATGCATCTCTTCATGAATGCAGAGTTGTTCAGGGCCATTCGTATCAGCAAGAGGCTAAAGGATTTATCAAAGCTCCCCCATGAGAGCTGTTCTAACTGGATTAACTGCTAACATGGATTGAGGCTTTGAGTGGGATTAACCTCAGTTGTAGTGAATTAGTTCCTCTTTTTTTTTTTTTTCATCCTTTTCTTTCTTTGCTTTGTATCTTCCTCAGAGCCAGGTAGGATAGGGGTACAGCAGCCAGGTTTACTTTCTTGGAGTTAAAGGAGTCCGAGGAGGGAGTCCATTCAGTGACCTTTACTTTGGCTGGTACACCCTCAGAGATTAAATTCGGTGGTAAAGGAGCCTTAACTCACAAATTAACCCCTCATTCCCAGTGTCTATTGCCCAACTGTGTAGGCTGAGGACACTCTGACTTCTTCACAATACCTGAAAATCTGAGAGATGACCAGAGGCAAACTGTTTGATAGTCTTGAAATGGTGTCTACAGAACTGCCTTTGTGAGGTTAGCTCAGGGTGATTGTAATGAATGAGATCTCTCTCTGAGGAGTCTTCCAAGTTCTTGCTGGCATATTACCATTGGCCTCACTGATGGGGAACGATGAGCAAAAACTCCCTCTCGTTCTCTCTTCTCTTTTCCTTCATTCTTGTTTTTGCTTCTTCCACATTAATTGAGAATTATTAGAAGAGTAAAACAAAGCTCTGGGTATGCAAAAAGGAATAAAGCACTCATAGATGGTGCTTAATAATTTTTTTCTCGAACAGAACTGAGTGTGTAAGTGTATTTTCTTGTTCTTGGGAGTCTCTTCTTGGAATTTATTTTTTTATTTTTTTGCGGCACTGAGGATTGAACTCATAACTTTGCGCTTGCCAGGCAGGCGCTTAGGCCGCTGAGCTAGATCTCCGGCCCTCTGCTTGGAATTTAATTCTGACATAAAATGGCTTCACCTCTCTCTTTAACCCTTCACCTAGCCCAAAGAAATCTTCTACTCCAAGGTCACTGATAGCACCTCTTAAACACACTGTGAGTGTTCTACTCTCCAAGTTCAATACACTGATCTTTCTATATGAATTCCATTTTCTCTGTCCTTGTGTCTTTTAATTCTACTCTCCTCCTGGTCAGCTTTCCGAGCATGGCTTTAGATCCTATATGATCTTTTCTCTGCCTCTGCCTTTTTCTCAATAATTAGTGTGCAAAGAGCGGACTTTTATCACCCACTCGTGGGCAATACTACTAAACTAGGGTATTTCTGAGCGTGTTTGTCTCTGTCTGTTTCGGTATTGGGAAGCTTTATTGGCTTTTTTCCACATCACCACGCACTGACTGATTGCTTTCTCAGCTTGTCAGTCTTTAGTGGGTACCTTATCCCAATATTGGCTGCAATGGTTTTAAGAGGCTCTTCCTATAATTCCTTCAAGTTTTTAGTTGGCATAGGTACTTTCAATTTTGGCTCAGTCTATGGCTGGGATTCAGGCTTGGTCTGTGCCTGTGGGTTATGAATCAGTTTGTAGCCAAAGTCTAAAATGAATTTATGTTTGGGGTTAAATCATCATAGCAAAGACATACAAAAATTATAATTGATGTACTCTTGACCTTTTTGTCTCACGTGAGTATTTGTTGTGTCCAACAGAGTCTGCAACATATTAGGTGCTACCATATTTGCTAAATAAATGGATTAATAAATGGCTCCACTCTGGTCAGGATTAAGGTCCAATTCTGTGGAGTTAAAATTAATTCCGTGTGGAGGGCTAGGTGCCAACATGTGTCCAGTTTCAGGTTTTATTCTGAGTGGGAAAAGCACAGTTTGTGGTCATGCTCAGGGCCAAGTGGGTGGCTAGGTTGGGAGCCATACCTGATTAAGGAACCAACAGGCAGACAGGCCCAAAGAGCATCAAATCATTGATCTCAAGCTCATCGTTGCCAAGCCCTGACCTTAACTTTCCTCTGCGAATGGAAAATTAAACATCAGGCAAATCTGCCTGATTTTAACCTAATGTGAAAGACGGACTCAGCCACACTTTTTCCACCTACAACATAGACTTCAAAGGTGGTTTACGACTGAATTTTAGGGAAGGGATGTGTGATGTTATTATCCACTGAGGTCTGTATGTCACGTTTTGGAAATGAATGGCCTATCACAATTACTCAAGTAAGAGTTTTCCTGTAGCAGAAGAATTGATGAATTCTGAATTTAAATTGTTCAGTGGCTTCATGTGTCTGCTTTACTTCTGTTCTAGAGGAAATGTCCTCCCCTAGCATCTCTATCTCAGTGTTTCTCTGCTGCTGTATCTGTCCAGCTGTCCTACTGCCTATCTCCAGTTGTCTTTTGTCCTCTCCTGTTTTTTTAGCAGTCATCTTGCTGGGTTGTTGCTCAGATAGCATTGCTCGCAAATGATTAATAACTTGGAAAATGGCTGTGGGTTCAGTCATGGATTAATCCCAGTAGAGGGGGAATAACTGGCATGCTTGGAGAGGAAATGATTACTGAAAGGGATTTGCCCAAAACTGGGTAAATTCCTCCTTACCTGGACCTTTGCCTGGATGTGCCAAATTGTCTTTTTCACTGTTGAAACTTCTAATAGCATCTCAGCTTCCAGAGTTCTATGGTTATTACATTACTAAAACTTAACAAGATAGGTCCTGTATTGTCCTCTCTTCTTTGAGGCAGATGACCGGATTTTGATCTTATATTTGTTAGATGCCAGATGTTACACTTTACTGAGCACTGAACCTCCCCCGAACTCAAATTACTCAGCTGTTGAATGAGAACAGCTGTCTTTGTGAGAATAAAAGCAGGTAATAAATTCAATAGTGCTTCATGAAGTTAGAAGTTTTGTGCCAAGGTAAGAATCACTTTTATGGATGCTCCTATATGTAATTTTTATTTTGGGAGAGTGATTTTTAGTTTGATACCCTAGATTCATGAATAATAGCATTCCAGGTACCAGTGTAGCTAGGGAGTGGGGTACGTATTTCTCTGGGATGATGGGCATTTTCCAGTGATTTTTAATGGAAATTGATTCTTGCCGACATGTGTAGGCATACTTTCTTTTCATAGAGTCGCATACTTATTCACATATGTTTATACACATCCAGCAACAATGCACTTTTATACATGACAGGGAGTAGTTCAAGGATAGACTGTGTCTTTTCTTATAAAATGTCATGATTCTCAATGAATGCCATTTTTTTGCTAGAAGTTATGTCTTATTATTGCTTAAAATGCAGACATATTTGATTCTCTGTTTTCTTTGAACCTATTATGACAGAGATATTTTGCCTGTTTCACTGATCCAGCATCTTGGATGAGTGGCCCATGCCATTAAATGCTTTTTCTGCCTCTTGTCCCCTGTTTGGGATGAGGGACCTTCCTTAGAAACCTCATCAGCTAATAGTTTGGCTCAAATACAATAAGGACAAGCTACAATGTGGCCATTGGAAATCTTCTAGAACAAGGTAGACATACTCTCTGTTCTCATGCAATGTAATTTTGCCAATTTATCAGCGAGGTGCTGTTCTAAGTACTGTGGATGAAGTGGTAAATGAGATAGACAAGAAAGATCTTGTTCTCATAGAGACAGTTCACAAAAATAAAAATGATATCAGATTTAAATTCTATAAAGCAAATCTAATAGGGTTGTGTAGTAGAGAGTGCCTAGAGGTGAATTAGGTAGTACACTGTCTATAGTATAGCTATAATATGGAGAATATGACTCGTAAGCTATAGTTTAAGGCCATAGCGAGAAGGAGCAAGTCACACAAAACTTTAGGGTAATGAGGAATCAAAAGAAGGTTAGTATAACTGGACCCTAGTGGGCAAGTGGAAGGATAGGAGAAAATGAAATAGAGTCAAAATACCTAGGACATTACATGCTTTTTGATTTGAAGTGCATGAGAAATCTTACCATGTTAAGCAGAGAAGTGACATGATTTAATATGTTATAAAAAGATCAGTAGTTCATTCTGGCTGTGTGTTGACAATGAATATAGGTTTGGATGGTAGCAAACTTGGAGAGGTGTGATCACAGATTGGTTAGTAGTTTAGGTATGAGATTATGGAAGTTTAATAGTGTTGATGGAGAAAAGAGGAAGAATCAAATGAATATTTTAAAGAAAATCTGTCCAAATTGCTGGCAAATTGGATACTTAGGGGTAAAGAAAAAAGAGAAACTGTTGTCATCACATTTTAGTAAGTCTACTTATTTATTTCTCCTTGTAGACTGTGAACTTCTTGAGGTCTGCACCTCAAGTATCTCTTGCATTTAGCACAATATCTAGTACACTGTGCATATGTGAAATAATTGCATGATTGCAGTTATATAAGAACATATACATAGGAGCTAAATTACCTTGCAAAAGTTATCCATTTCCAACTTAGAAGTTAAAAAGTCTCATATGTATATTTGATATGCATTTTGTTATAGCTGAGTTTTTATAACATCAGGGTAGCAAGTTGGCTGAAATATATATATATATATATATATATATATATATATATATATATATATGTATAGTGTATATATTCTGCCAAAATGTTTATACATTTCAGGAAAAGAAAAACTCATGTAAATATTTTAATGCTTTTATCTATGGGGGATGCTAAAAGATGTTGTATATTGCAGAAAACTCACCACACTGTTAGTCCTTAGGAGAGAAAATTGAAAAAGTAGTGTAGCAATCTCAGTGGATACTTTGACCAATGTTACCCAAGCAGCAGTTCACCATACTAATAAATGTCTGGAAGCTGACGGCCACCATTCTGAGCACCTCTTGTAATTGTAGAGACCAAGGGTAACTCGTGTTAATCTCATTATGTCTCCATAAATTTAGCATTAAAATTATTTATGTCAGTTTTTCTTTCCCTAAAGTGTGTATATACTTTTGGCTGCCTCTCTCTGTATATATACTTTAAAAGGGTAATGCTGGACATAGGCTCATAAATCCTTTCCAAATTCTTTTAGTCCCAGAAGCAGTTCTTCTGCTGTCCATGCTTCTGAAATGACTGCATCATATGGAGAAGAGAGCTGGACTCTCTGAAATGTTGCAGCTGGTAGTATATTGCATGGGATGTGTGTAGGGGGCAAGGGCAGCTAAATTCATTATATATATGTAAAAAACTCTCTCATAACTGATCAGTTCAGATTTTCACAGTCTCACATAGTGGCAACTTAGCTTCATTCACCAAAGTGGGTTCTGTTAAAGCCGGTTTCTTCCAGCACCTTTGTTTCTGGACATGGACTAGTCATAATTGACTGAAACGGATTGCTCATTGAGAAATGAGGGCTATGTAATAAAGACTGGAAATTTGTATGTAATAAAGACTACAAATTCCATCAGGTCAGAGTCTGTACACGGACTCCTCTGTCTAGGGAGCTACACTCGTGTAACATCGATAGAGAAGGATTTAAATTGAAGGTACTTCTTCATAGGCCTTGGAAAGCTGCTGATTCATCTTCTAAACTAGGCCAGATCAAAAGCAAAGCTGAAGCAGCTTTCTCAGGCATTTGCTCTGGGTGAGAAATAAGAGCCTGGCCTTCCATATATGAATAAAATGGATTGTAGGTTACAGCATCTCCCTGCAACTATGGAGACCCTACTGACTGCCAGATGCCCTGGCAGGAAGCCTGTAGTGCCCACTTCTCCCATTGCTCCATGCATCAGACAGCTCTTGGGAGATGTCAAGATTAAGGAGTTTGACTAGATGATCTCCGAGTCTGTGTCAGTGTTGATATTTTATGATATTTCCATTCCTGATCTCTGCATATGAGACCACTGGGTCGAGACCCTTCTCCAAGGTAATAGGCTAATAAATCGTTTCCAAATTCTTTTAGTCCCAGAGGCGATTCTTCTGCTGTCCATGCTTCTGAAATGACTGCATCATATGGAGAAGAGAGCTGGACTCTGAGACGTCGCAGCCAGTAGTACATTGCATGAGGTGTGTGTGTGTGTGTTTGGTGGGGGGCAAGGACAACTAAGTTCATTCTTCCTTGTTAGTAACTTTCAAACATCTCAACTATTCAAACAGTGTTACATGGGCTCAAAGGAAGGAAAACTACTTGGCTATAGTCAGCTATTTGATGATAGATCTCAGATAGACCAGCTAATGGGTTAATTCTGCCCTTCTTTTTCCCAAACTTTAGAGTAAGCAAAATAATGGCTTTTGTTTAATTGACTTTTTTGATGTTGTAACCATCTGCCTAGCCCATGCTTTGGTGAGAACCATGTTCTGATCCCCAGTCACTGACTGCACAGAAGCTTGGGGGACGGGAAGTGATCACCTTTATGTAAGTTGGTGGCCTGGGACATGAGAATAAGTAGTTTGAGACTCATGAATCTGGGCTGGGTTAACAGAAATGGAGATGTATTCCACTGGTCTGCAAAGAAAAGGCTCGCTATGCCAGGCAGAATTATATGTCTAGCAGCAGAGCTTTCCCTTCTCAAAGGCTTCTTAGAACACTCATACTAAATGAGAAAATTAACCAAAATTAGGAAATATAGAGACTTGTGGTTTTGTATCACCTACTAAAACCAGTCTAAGTGTTGCCTGGTGGGTATCTTTAGTTAATTTCATTTAATAACAGATGGAAATAATGTAGAATTAGCATATAATTAAAAATATGTGTTTGCTTCTAATTTGTATGAGGATGTTTGAAAAATAATTTTCTCTTAGGTATCTTAAGCATTTCCCCTGAATATGTTAAAGTCCTAATTGGTTTAATACATTTTTCTTTACAAAAGGCATTTAGGAATAATGGTTAAACTTGTGACTTGTTAATCTAAAATAAAAATGATGCTGTTTCACTAATTACCAGTTATGTAGTCCTAGGAAATTTTATTGATAGTTTGAAGCCTCAGTTTTCTCAAAGGTAGAATCGGATAATAGTGACAATTTGGTAGGGTTGTTGTAGACTGATCAAATGATACTTCTTAGGGTTGTGCATACCTCTTAAACAGGCATGATGTAGTGCTCAGTGTTGCTGGTAGGCTGGTAGTGCAAATATATTTGTAACTACTAATATCAGACATTTCAAATATTGATTGCCCTTTTCCAAACTATAAAAATTTTATAGACTGCAGAAGATGACAAAAGCTAGGCAAACAAAGGATGTCATCATTGTAAATATTGGTGACTATATGTCTTACTGAATTTAGCAGAGCCAATTCAGAACATTTTAAAGGACAGATTGGATGCTTATTAGCAACAATGCCTTCGTGAACTCTCAGTTATGTAAAACCATCTACCTGCAAGCTGACAAGTCCTACATTGATATGTTATGCCATTATTTTGATAGATTCCTTCCAAAGTTTGGTCTCCATGGAATCCGTATCTCAGCCAGCCTGAAAGATGGTCACACTTTCACTCTGTTGACTTACCAAGGGGAATTATTTATTTGGCACCAGTGATATGCCTATATTCTATGGCATTTGGTAATAATAATTGCTTTGGTTTATTTGGCTCCTTTTCTCTAAGAAATTGAGTAGACACTCAGATATGAAGGGAAAGAGAAGCTGCTGTATTATTCCTCCTAACTTACTATCTTTGGGGCGATGGTAATCTTGAGATGTGTATGGAAGGAAATGACCATTGGATTGTGGATGAAGGAGAACAGAGGCAGAGAAAAAAATGATACAATGGAGAAGAGAAGCAGGGAAAAGACAAAATATGAAAGAGGTCTAATTGTACTACTGTAGGAAGGCAAGAAGCACCTTAAGGATTACTATAGGGATTCTGTGCAGTCAAAACTACACAAAAGTATGTCATTCTCGATTCCTGTGGAAATCAGATCATCTCCTAGATTTCCAGTGTATCCACAGCTAGGTTCATGTAACTTTTCCTTTTCTTCTCAATTTTGTCTGAGTTAGACCATCAAGTCTCAAATTCTAGAATTCATTTCAAAAAGAACATTTGAACTCAAATGACATCCCAAATAATTTATCATAATCTCTGATAATGAGGTCCTTTCCCCAAATAAGTGAGATAGCTAGTTCTCTTCCTGGCAATGGGAAGCTCACTACTTCTCAGCACAAAACATGCCAGTCCATTGAGAAACAATGGCATTAAAAAAGACATTCCTTATGTTGACATGAAATGTGTTCATTTTCCTCTAATGGATAGCTTTACGGGGAAGTTCCTGAGCTAGTTTTCCATATGCTTAAGTACATAATTTCTAAGCATCATAATCATTGGAATGATAGACATTATTACCCCTATTTCCTTAAATAGGAAAAAATAAGACTTGAGGTTAAATGGCTTATCTAAACTCTTATAGTTTGTGCTAGGCCTTATTCAAGGCTGTGTCTGATCCTATAACCTATTCTTGCCCGACTTCTTAATTGAGGGCATTCCTTTCTTTTGAGCTCTCAAAATCCTACTTGCTTCTAATGATAGTTTAATTCTCAGTTCTTTTATGAAATCTTTCTGATCACTCATCCTGAGGTGCTCGAGTTCCTATTATGAGATGTTGCAGCGATCTTTAAAGTTACAACTGTTAACTGCAGAAGATCATGGATCATGAAATCTCCACTCTTGTAAACTTAACCTTTCTTTAAATGTTATTTGAATATTTAGAAGCATGGAATGCTAGAAGGGACAAAAGAGGGAATAGATGATAATCCTTGGTAGTTACTGATTATTTACTGTGAGCTGAGCATTGCTCCAGGTCAGTGGTTGTGAACCTATGACAGGGGCTGTTTGCATCACTGAAAGCTCTCAAAGGTTCACTATCACTACGCTAAGAGATTTACTCACATTCATTCATTTAATTCAAATGAAGGAGGGATTGTATGAAATCTGCACATACCTTTCACATGTTTTACAAATGACAAAATGGAAATGCAAAGACATTATTTATTTTTCTCATATCAAAAGTGATAGCTTCATATCCATTTAAATTTGCAAGGCTTTGAGACGGAAAGTTTTTTTTTTTTATAGCAAACTTTCTTGGCAGCACAAGCTGATGTGACCTGAACTAGTTTTGTGGTGATGCCTGTCCGGACTTGACACCAGACTATTTATAATTATTTACCTCACCAAATGTTAGCATTCATATATTTGCTGCAGAAATATTTATGTTTTTAATTATTGAGCATTTCTGCAGACCTTGCTAGGGATAGGGTTGTGCTTTATAATATTTTTATGTTGCTTTCCTACTCTGCCTCCCAGCTGCCAATCTAAATTCTGCACTTGGAAATACACCTGGGCCTGTAGCCTTTTGTAGAAAGGGCTTAGGTCTGTAGTTAGTATTAAACAAGTCACCATTTAAATGAGAGCCTGGATTCAACAACTACACCAACTTTTCTGACATTTCCATTTAAATTATGAGAAAAAGCAGAAAAGTCTAGGAGAAACAATGACTTGACTAATAAAAAATAGATGTTAAAATACGTGTTTTTGTACACTTCAGTTATATGGTGGTACTTTGATTCGTGAACTTAATTTGTTCTACAGTTCTGGGGAAGATAGCTGTGGTTGTGTTCATCATCCCACGTGGAGCTCAGGAATGGAAGTAAAATTTTGCAAATGTTTCTGTTTGTGAACCAAATTTTTCACGAACAGAAGTGTTCACGAACTGAAATCTTACCATATTTCAAATAGGGCACTTTTTCTGTGTTTACACTTTGTGTCCTATTTGAACTCTTATCTCTTTAGGGTACAGGATGTACCTAAAATGCAGACATTTCCCTCCTGGATCCATCATGGCTCCGTGATCAAGAGAACCTAAGCCCTGGGCTCCTGGGCCTGTGTATGAACCACAGCTTTATATACTCTGCCCCATGCCCACCTGTATTGGGGATTGAACCCAGGGGTACTGAGTTTTAACCCCAGCCCTATTTATTTTATTTTATTTTTAAATTTTGAGACCAGGGTCTTGCTATGTTGCCCATGCTGGCCTCAAATTTGAGATCCTCCAGCCTCAGCCTCCTGAAGAGCTGGACTTGTCAAAGTATGGATGATGATGTCTGACTCAGCTCCATCATTTACTGGCTTTGTGGCCATAGAGCAGCTCTCTGAGCACAGAGCACAAGAAAGATAATGTAAGGAGACTGAAGAGGATCTTGTTTATAAAATGTGGCACAGTGCATTAGGAAGGCAAATGATGCTCTTTTCTTCATAATGAATTTTTGGTTGTTGAGTGTAACCTAATGGGCTTTGCTACTCTCTTTCCTTGCATTATTGCGGTGTTAGCAGAAACCCCTGTGCCTCGCCGTCTCACAGCAATGTAAAGGGCAGGCCCTGCCGAGAGAGCTCTCTGCCAGCAGTCAACCTGACCCTAATTTGGAGAGGCAAATAGGGGAGCGAAAATGATTAATCCTCCCTTCTAAAAGGAGAGAAGCTTGGACTTTGATGTTAGAAACACCATTTTTGGGTGTAGCTAGACAGACTCCTCATAGATAAGGCATTCTGAGATATTTCAGAGAATTAATATTTCACTATTGCTGAGCTCCATTACTTCCCCGTTATTTTTTTTAAAGAAATATTTGCATGAAGTAGTCTTTCCCTATCTTATAAGGAAGGCGTGTTAACATTTATTTATCCTGAATATCAGCCCGTCTGGATATACTAGATATAAAACAAATGTTTCGATTAAAGACTCCTTCCATCGGAACCACAGGCAAGGGATGGGGGTGTAGCTCAGTGGTAGAGCACTTTCCTAGCATGCGCAAGGCCTTGAATTCATCACAGCACTGGAAACAAATCACAGAGAAGTTTTGCAGGTTCTTGGTGCCACCCCTAAGAGGTTCTAGATTCATTAGTTCTGCTGGAAGCTGGGCATTCATACCTTATGTCCTCAGGTGGTTTGACAGACATGTAGCTGAACAACTTTCTAAGCCGAATACTGATCTAGAAGTAGAAGCTCAGTTATTACTTAATTTGCGATAGGGCCCTGTAAGTCTTTGGCCAGCTGTGGTTGCAAGCTTTCTCATTTGTAAAATGGGAGGTTATTTAGCCTATTGCTAAGGGTTTTTTTCCCCTCCTAGTTTAATGATTTTAATTCTGAACACATAGCACTTGCAATTTGTGGTCCTAGACTGCTGTGTAGAAGGGCATATGATAGTTTTTAAAAATATATTTTGCCGAGTTAGGCATTGTGCTATAACACAAGACAGAACAAATCAGTTAATTGACTCCAACAACTAGGGCATCAATGGAGGGAAGCCTATTTTTTCCAGTTCATTATTACTATGATAGAAAATAACTATAATGCGAGCTCTGCCTTACTACATTTTAAGTGAACAATACTGTATAGCTAACTTAAAGCAGTGTTGTACAGCAGATCCCTGGAACTTTTCCATCTTGTATGACTGAAGCATTGTAGGAACTGAGTAGCACCTCCTCTCTCTAGTCTCTGAAATTTGCCATTTTCCTTTCTGCTTCCATGAGTTTGACTGCGTTAGATAATTCATGCTAGAAGATTTGTGTATTGCTTGTTCTTCCACGACTGGCTAATTTAACTTAGCACTGTGTCCTCAAAGTTCAACCTGTTGGATCCCATGGTAGGGCTTCCTTCTTTATTTGGCTGAATACTGTGTCATTGAGTGTATGTACTACATTTTTATTATTTATTCATTCATCAATGGGCAGTTAAGTCTTTTACACCTCAGGTATTATGAAAAATGCTGTAATTAATACGGGAGTGCAAATACCTTTTTTGAGATTCTGCTTTCAATTCTCTTGGCTAAATATTGAGAACAAGGATTGTTGGATCCTATGGTAGTTCCATTTTTATTATTTTGAGGACCTCCATACTGCTTTTCTTAGTGGCGACACTGTTTGAGATTCCCACTAACAAGGCACAAAGGTTCCTACATCTTCTCATTTTCACTGTCACTTATTTTCTGTTTGGTTATATTTTAAATAATGGCCAATGTCATATTATATGTGGTATCTCATTGCAGTTTAATCCTCGTCTCTTTGATGATTAGTGATGTTGAACACCCTTTCAAATATCCATTGGCCCTTTTTTTTCTTGTATAAGTGCTTATTCAAGTCCTTTAATCATATTTTTAAATTTTTTTTTTGCTATTGAGTTTTAGGAGTTCCTTATATATTTTGAGGATTAACTCCTTGTCAGATACATGGTTTGTGAATATTCTTTCTCAATAGGTTGCTTTTCGGAGAGCCCTGGTTTTAAAGCAAGAACAACTGAGATTCATTTTTCCCTGTTTATCTAACATCTCGTAGAGAGCAGTCAAGTCTTTAATCATCTTTTTTGGCTAAGTCTTCATGTTTGCCAAAAGGTTTAATAGCAGAGTCCTAACTAATTCTTTGTCTTGTGAACACGACACAACTTAATATTTATTAAAATGCTCTGCATCCTTTTATTGTTTTACATTCCACTATCACAATTCAACTCATGTGAAATATGGGTTTATAGCTAGCTAGCTTTTCTTAGATTTCTCCGTCATGAGAGTTGCACCTTTATTTTCATCTCTAATAGATGGTAGAGAATGTGTCTTTATGTGACTTTTGCAATGCCTGACCATCTAATTTTCCAACTACTAATCTACTCACTCAATTAACAGTAATTAAATCATAATTATAGTCATAATCATAATGACATGCACATTTGCATAGTACTGTAGAGTTTACAAAGCATTAGGTGCGTGTTGTCATAGCAGTCCTGAGAGATGGTGGTTTTTCCCTATTATACAGCTCTTTACCGAAGGCACCCCACTTAAAGTTTTAGCTATAGTCTTGCTAGTAGGAGGCAGAGATGGTCATCCGCAGTATCTCCTTGTCTCTTTAACACATTTATCACAAAATTGATATTTTTAAGTTAATATTGTTGCATTAGTTAAAGGAATTGGTTTTATCTCCATTTTAATGAGGTGGTACCTAAGGTCCAGAGAAAGTTCGTGTTTTGACCAAGCAGGAATTTGACTGCCAGCCTTAACCTCAAGCCTGAGCTTCTCGGTCGAGTTCCTTTCTCTAGACTCTGAGTCTCTGGACTCCTGATTCCCTCAGTGGCCTCGTTTGTGTCGGCTCTGTGTTTGCCTCATCCCAGAGCAGCACTATCATCTGCTCCTTACCACCTTCTCTTCCGCGGTGCCTTGGGTGAGAAAAATCCATGTCACTTTTTCCCAGGCCCTAACCCCATTCTGTCAGTCCTGCCTGCACGCTGGTGAAATGTGCTTCTGGCTGGGGGAAGCAAATGTGCAAGCTGCCAACCCAAAGATGGTCCTGACATTGGCGTGATGCCCTTGACCAGGTTCTGGAAAGAGAAATTGTTTTGTTTTTTTCTAGTGAGCGCTGATCCCCAGCAGTCTCTGTGCGGAGAAGGTTGTCCAATTTTCTATACCAGTTTCCCTAAATTCCTTTCTTAATGGGCTCTCTGTGAGTGCACAGTAGTTGCATATACCCACAGATATAGCAGTTGTGGTGTGATGAACATACAGGAATCACGGTATAGTGCAGATACGCCGTCATTCCCAAGCTCTGCTTCATCATTTTATAAACAGGCAAACTGACCCTGATCAGTTTGAAGAAACTGCCTCAGAATCAGCGTGCATGTGATGCAGTGGAGAGCTGGCTCACCACTCAGGAAGCCCTTGCTTGACTCAGCACAGAAAATGTAGACCTGTCCAACATTTCTCTCTCCTTATTTAATTTTTTCTCTTTAATAGTAATTGCACAGATTTATGGGGTGCACTATGATGACTAATTTTATGTATACAATATGTAATGACCTAATTAGGGTAGTTATTATTGCTGTCTCCTTATCGTTTCTTTAAGTTTGAGGCCATTGATTTTCTCTCTTCTAGTTCTTCATAAAATGTATAATAGGTCATTGTAAATTATAGTCACCTGAGTGTGCTGCGGGACACTAGAATCTATATGTAATTATATTTTCCACAACAACTTATAAGCTGTCGTTTACATTTTGTTTGCTGTCTTTTCCTTCCCTGGACTTGGAATTTGTGGGGAAGAAACTGGTCTTTCCTGTTCATTAAGCATCTTTGGTATTTAGCATGAGAACAGAATTCTCAGTTTTTGTGGTCAGAATGAACAAATAAATGAATACATTAATGATAAATTAATAAACCAGGCAGGAATAGAATCCAGACTTTAGGATGCCAAAGTGGTAGTCCTTCTTTCCTTGAAGCAAGCTACATCCTCCACATTTTATATTTTGTAACATGTTCTATATTTAATGAAGGCATGGATGCATTTTTCATTCATTTTGAGTGCAAAAGCGAGAAAGGTCTTTTGACTTTTAAGATGACAAATACAAAGTGAGTTAAAAATTATATAATATATTCAGGGCTGGAACAAGACCAACCATTGGTCTGAAGCAGGCTAGTGCCTCCGGTAGTGCTGCTGACTGACACAGAGTGTGGGTTGTATCTAAGTATGATTTTTTTTCACTCTCAGTTTCCCATTCCCGTTACCACTCTATTGCTACTTTCTACCCTTTGCTGCCCTCTCCAGCCCACTCCTCTTCAACACAATTAGACTCTTAGCCAGTTTTCCATGTGAAGGGCAGGCAGGGACTGATACATGTGAGACAGTGCTTGGCTGTGCTCTCAGTCCCTGGAGGATGCCTGGGTATTAGAGCTGATGTGTCTCCACACTCTTGAGTCAACTGAGTCCTCTTTGGAATACACAGTCAATTCTCTTCCCTTCCTTCTACCTTCATTCTCAGATATTTGTGCTCAAAGATGGTCCCATAGCCTTGTAGGATTATCTTTCTGTTTCGGTCTCTCCTAGGTCATTGGACCGGGAAAAGGAAGATCATCCTGCTAGCTTGTTTAGTCTAGGTGGACTTCCTGGAGTAGCAGGTTGTAGACGAATTGTTTACCTCTGGGAAAGACTGTCTCATCACTGATCAAATTTTATACCCTACCCTGGTTTAGGGCCAATACATTTCTCTCTGGCTGCTTCTGGTGTCTCTAAATCATTTGGCAGCATTCATCTGTACTGCAGAGGTTTCTGTCTTAAGTGTTGATATTTAAAAATTGGTCAATATCGGTCTAACATGATGCTGTGTTTCTGACCTAAATTTCCTTCTTCCAGTTAGAGAAGTAATAAACCCAGAAGGGATCTAAGACTTCAGCATTCTTGTTACACTGAAGAGAAAACTAGGGCTTAGAAAGAAAAAAGACTTTCCAAGTTCCCCTCGCTAGTTCCTTTCTTTTTGTTCCAACTTTGGAGTTTTGAAGTCAACCATGAAAGTTACAGAAAGGCATTTGGAAAGGTGGGACAAGAATTCCCTGGGAAGCTTGATAATGTATTCTATTTCTTTTGGTCTGTGGTCCAGCCCAGAAATGTGTACTTTAGCTATCTCTGGCTAATGATTTTGTTTTAGATTTTCTGACTGGTAAAGCAGGTACAAGCAGACAGAGAAATGATTATTATGGTTGCTCTGAATGATTAAAGAAGAGACAGAGAAAGGGAGGGTGAAGAAGATCATGGCACTGATGGTGGACATAAAGGAGGATGAATGAAGGTATATCTAAGGCAGGTTCTTGATTGCAAGCAACAGAAACCAGCTCAGGATGCCAGTATGTTGGCTATGACTGCCAAAACAAAGCACTAGAGGTTGGGTGGCTAACATAACATAAATTTAGTTTTTTAACTCTGGAGGCTGGAAGTCCATGATCAAAGTGTTGGTGGAGTAGATTTCTTTCCTAGGATTCTTTCTTTGGCTTGCAGGTGACAGCCTTCTCACTGTGTCTTTCCTTGGTCTAACCTCCATGAGTGTGTGTTTGTGTGTGTACTCCTCTAGCTTTATAAGTGTCCAGATTTTATCTTACAAGAACACCAATCAGATTGGATTAAGATCCACAGCAATGACCTCATTTTTAACTTCTATCATGCCTTTGAAGACCTTGTCACCAATTATGGTCACATTCTGAGGCACTGGGAGTCAAGGTTTTAGTATATGAATTTTGGGGGGTGTATAAGCCAGCCTGTAACACTGCTCTATGCTTCTGTAGTACAAAGGGGTTCACAGATCAGGCTTGTTCATGGAAAAAATTGAAGTGGTAGAAATGGAGAGAATGAGGAAGGTGATATTAGGGATGAGAGAGCAATCTAACCTGGTAACTTTAAGGTTTTTATAGTTTTCATTTCTCCTCTCTGGAGTCACAGGCATACTTTTAGTCCTTTTGTGTTCTCATGAAATAAAGCAGAGTTAATTGTAAGTCTTTCATCCAAGTTCAAAAAAGTCAGCTGCATGAATATAAGTTGAAGACAGGCAAAAAATATTAAGAAGCAAATATTGAAACAGATTTAAGTCCCTATTTGTACTTTTTGATGGGGATGCAAATAAATGGAATGCTGTTTTAAAAGTTATGGTATAATAATAGACACTCAAATGTAGCAACTACGTACCAGGCATTTTTCTAAATGTTTTATGTATATCAACTTATTTAACCCTTGCAGTAGCCCTATGAGGTAATCATTATTAGTACATTAATTGTCTGGTTGGTGAAGTTGGTATAAAGAGGTTTATGGATATTTCCCAAGATCAATCAGCCAGTAAATAGCAGAGCAGGGTACGGAACCCTGTGTAACTCTAGGGCTTTGTGTTATACTCTGAGCAGTTGAGAAAACTGGAGATTTCCACAGAATGGTCAATTTATAGATATGTTTTGAGTTACTGTATAGAAATTATCGTGTGTATTCTGTGTGAGGCATCAAAATAGATATGGAATCAATGGCTGGAGAGACATATCATTGAGATGCGGTATTAAGAAGAACTTTGATCTAGTTTAGCAAAAGACCGGGCTGCTATGGCAAACATGGCTGGTTACCTATACTAATGACCATTTTTCATTGTCTGGTTCAACAAATATTCTCCATTCATAGCAGTTTGGTTCTGAGTCCAAGGCACAACTGACTATTGGACAAGGTCGACTGTGTTCATCTTCTATCTCTCCCATGAGTGATTGGTTGGGGAATGCACATGCAACCCTGTTCTGACCTATGAAACACAAGGGGGACTTTTTCTGGGGCTCAGAGCAGGTTTAAATGGGGGAGACACATGAAGGGACTGCCTTTCATGTACTGTGCTTTTCATCTTGCTTCTGACAATATGATTTGAGAAAAAGATATTTGAGCCAAAGAGGAAAATCATCGTTTTTCAACAAGATGGAAAAGCTTAATCCTTGATGACTGTTTTGAGTCATGAATCAACCCTGGTGCTACCTCCCTCCAGACCTCTTATTGAGTGAGAAATTAAAAATTTGTTTGCCTAAATATTCCATTACAGTGGTGTAAATCATCTTGCTGGAGCCGCCTTGGAGGTAATGAGTTCAGTGTCATTGGAGATGTACAAGGAGAGCCTGGAGGCTCACTTCCGGCAATGGTGAAGCAAGGGCTCATGCTTTTCCAGAAGACAGTGAAGGTCACTTCTGATCTCACATTTTATGGTTGCCTTCATGCCCCTACCCAACCCCAGCACAAGTCACTCTGCGTGTCTCCCTGAGTCTGTATATATTAAGTCAGGCTCAGTCACTGCCACTACTTTCTGTGAGTCACCCGTAGTGTCAGGCTTCGGAAAAAGGCAGAGAATGTGATGTCACAGCTCTTCCAATGACACAGCATCAGGGGACAGCCAGAAATAGATATGTGGAAGCCCTTGCCACTGGCGCTGGCTTGTACTCTGACATAGCCCCATTTCTCTCCTCTCAGACGCCAGGTTGCTGGAGATTTAGAGAACCAAAATAGACTGGATGGCTAGTCACCCTTCTAGAATTCCCCCATCTGCTCTGATGAAGTCCTGGGGACACCCAAGGTGAAACTCACTCAGCAGAACATTAAGAAAGTGACCAGAGATTTAGCTGGGCTTTGAATCCTAATCATAATGTACCATTCACAAAAGAAAGGCCTGGAAGAAGGTCTTAAGTCAGCTTTGTCCTCAACTCACTTCTGGGATCTGAGGTTTGAAAGTGGTCGGTTTCATCTCTGACTTCTGGTGTTTCAGGCTGTTCATTTCTGCTGAATGTGGCAGGTAAACCTTTCAGAGCCACATCAGCCATCTGATAGGCTACAAAGAAGTTAGCGATCCCTGCCAATTCTGTTTGCAAACAAGTTTTATATAAATTGATAATCCTAACAGCTAATGTTTGTTGAGATTTTAGGGAATCAGTAGATAGTACCTACACTTTCCCCTAAGCCCCAAACCAATTAAGAGATAGATGTAGGAATCAGAAAAATGGATATCAACATGTCAGATCCATTACTGACTAAGGTTATATTAGAAGTTAGGCTTAGGAATGAAGCGGTAATAGATGTCTTAGTTTTATAGCCCAGAGAAGAAGAGTTTCAGGCTTCCTTTGTGGAACCTCATGTATGGCCGCGAGCAGGTCTCAATCTGCCCCTCCAAATGGACATTCTTGTAAAGCAAGTCCTGAGGGGGCGAGAGCAAGAGTAAGAAGAAAGGCCCAGCTGAAACATGATGCAGACAAGAAGAAGGTTTTCCACGGTTGCATCAACTGGACCCTTACTATTTGCCAGCTGCTGTGGCAAGTGTCTTGATGTTATCCAATTTAATTCTCTTTTCAAGCTTGTGAGGAAAGTACTAGCATGATTGTCATCTTGCTGATGAGGAACCTGAGACCCAGAAGGACTAGGAACTTTCCTAAATTGACACAGCCAGGGCATGGGAAGATGGGATCCAGGCTGAGGTTGGTGTGAAGCCGGAACTGAGCTCAGACACAGAATCTCCTCTGCATGACCGCAGGCTGATGCTGGGTACCATGAGGAGATGGGGGGCTTGGGTGTTTAGATCAGAAGACTTGGTTTCTATTTCAGGCTCTGCCTTTCTTAACTTCTGTCATTAGGTTGTCCTTGCCTGCAAAATGGGGATGTTGATGCCTCCTTAAGAAGCTCAGGAAATTCCCGTGAGGATCAAGTGAGACTGTGGGCAGTGAGTTGTTTTGTAGCTGGCTCACCTGAGACACTGATGGGGACAGTAGGGGTAGAAAAGTTCTGAGTTTCTCGATGATATCGTCCAGCTTCTTAACCTCCAATACCCCATTTTTGTCATCTGTAAAATTAGAGCAGTGCACTGTTGATGGGAATATAAATGAATATGACCATTTTTGAGGACAGTTAGGAAGTTCCTCAGAAAACTAAAAATAGGTAAATCATGTGATCTAGCTATCGCACATCTTGGTGTGTTTCCAAAGGAAGTGAAGTCATCGGTACACCAAATAAATACTTGTGCCTCTGTGTCTTTTATGATACAATTCACAGTAGCTAAGACATGGAATCAGCCTAACTGTCCATCAATGCATAAATGGATAAAGAGAATATGAGGCATATACACATTGGAGTATTTTCAGACACAAAGGAAAATTTGCAGCAAAACAGATGGAAATTTTGTAGTGAAATGAGTGGAAAGTGTGAAGTAAGTCAGACACAAAAAGACAAATATTTCATGTGTCCTTTCATATGCAGAAAGAAACCCACAGAGTCAAGCTGAAAGTAGAATAGTAATTATTAGGGACTAGAAAGGGTGTGTGGAGGAGTAGGATAAAAGCAGAGTGGTTGGATATGTATGCATGTAAAGAAATATCACATTGAACCTCATTAATATGTGTAATTAATATGTGTTAATGAAATGAAAGCAATTGCCCTTGACTTGCTACTGTCTCAGAGGTATTGTGATTGTGTTGGTTACTTTTCTTTCTTTGCTGAGACAAAATACCTGGCTTCCAAAGTTAAAGGGGGAAAGGTTTATTTAGCTCACAGTCTGTAGAGGTTTCAGTCCATCATGGACTGGCTCCAAGGCAGGATAGCACATGGCAGAGGGGCTACCATTCATGGTGGTGGAAAACAGCAAAGGGAGGAGAGAGGGAAGCAAGCCTCTTTCTGCCCCTTTTATCTTATCCAGACTGCTGGCATTAGGGTGATACCAATTCAACCAGTGGACTGACCCAGCAATCACCCATCCTTAACCCCAGCACCCTTAATCCCAGCATTGAACCATGAATCTAATCACAAATTCTAGATTCAGCTGCCTCCAAAAAAGCCCCATCTAAAAGTGCGTGAGGCTTTGGGGGGGTCAGCATCTAGACATGAACCATAACAGTGATGCTTAAAAGGTGGAAGATTAAAGAAAATGTTCTCTTCGTATATGAAAATACGAGAAAATGCAAGGACTTCCTCAGCTATTGTTTGTGTGAGAGGTGTTTAGATGTAGTGATTATTTTTGTGATAGCATTATTTTTTAGACTGTCAGATGACTTGAAAAAAATTCAATGATGATAAATTTAGCTTGACATCTCAGCAATATTTTTTTTTAAAAATTCTAGCTAATGAAAAGAAAATAGTTCATGTCAAAAGCATGAGCAAGGATCAGCTTTGCATTCATCCTTTTATGCTAAGAGGAATAAAATAAAATGTCCTGCATGTATATAGGGTTCACTGTGCATCTCTGATTGTTCCAAATACTGTAAGCATGTTTATTTACTTAATTGTCATAAGAATCCTGTGAGTAGGCACATTGTTATCTCTATTTTAGAGGTGGCACAAGGTGGACAGAAGCTCAGCGAGGTTGTGTGACTTGTCCACTATATAAGAAGCAAGAACTAAGTCATTTAGTTTCAGAGTCTATCATTATAACCAATGGAGCAGAATTTTAATTTTTTTTTGGTCTCACTATATAGTTCAGGGTGACTTAAACTCACTATGGAGCTCAGCCTGGTCTCAAACTTATGGTGATCCTCCTGCCTCAGCTTCCCAAGAGTGCTAGGATTTCAGGTTTGCACCACCATGCCCAGCAGAGCAGAGTTTTAGTCTGCATGGTTTCTTTCTTCAAACAGCCTTGGAGGAGCATATAGACTAGTGGAGAAGTTGTACACACAGGTGGTAGTTGAATGAAAATCAACGTAAGACTTTGATGCATTGACTTGTGTGTCAAATGCTGTCTGGATCTTAGATTAAAAAGAATTTTAGAGCAAGATAGTGGAAGTAACCTGGGAGAGATGGCTTCTGACCTGGGCCTTTAGTGGCAGTGGGGCATGAATAAATAGAAAAAATGATAGAACCATGTGCTTATTGACCTGTCTGATAGACCCATGACCTGAAGATGTAGCATTGGCTACAAAATAGCACTAAATGCAGAAAAGCGTGTATCATGCAAAGAAGACAGCTGTAGGATAAACAGAAGGATAACATGCCAGGCCATTTACTATTCATAGGGCAACGTGTGCCTCAGTGTCTTCCTCTGTGAAACGCAGATACTACTGTTATGGATTAAAAACTGGCGGTCAGCTTAACACCAGCTGAATTAAATCGGCATGTGCTGAGCGTTGATGGCCCACCTGGGGAAAGTTGCCAGCATAAAAGGAGATGTGGAGAGGAAGAGTGTACCTTTGTGGGTTCCCCTAAGTGTTGTTGTTTGGAGCTGTTGGTTCTCCTGGAGGAGTTTATCATATTGGCTTCCCTGATATGAACTCAGCCATTCTCATCAGAGGAGCTCGGGACCTTGTCACTGAGAATGGCTGCAGTTCACTTTGGAGGAGCTCTGGTCCTTACTTTGAGCATTGATTCCTGGCTCTGGAGGGGGGGATGTGTGCTGTTTCATCTCCAGGAGAAGTTGTTGCACTGGCTGCCTTACATGTACTCAGCTGTTCTCATCGTCAGAGGATCTCAGGACCTCATTGTCGCTGAGGATGGTTGTGGTATTTTTCAGGGGAACCCTGGTTCCTATTTTGAGCATCGCTTCTTGGGTCCACTGCAGAACCCTCAACCTACTGGCACAGATCCTTCAACCTGATGGCATAGACTTTCTAGCATCCACCACTGACATTGGGGCCTTCCCAGCACAGATCCATGAAGTAGACTTGCATGAGTCAATGTCATGGGCTGTAGGTCTTCTGCTGGACTCATGCAGGACATTGCTGTGGGATCCAGGCCCTTGGCTGGACTTTCTAGGTCTTTAGTGTTGCAGACAGATTTCCTGCACTTTCCTGTATTTAACACTGGGTGACCATCATAAGTAATATAAATTCTGTGTCATGTATGTAATTGTTCTCCTTGCAACCCCTGACTACAAAACTACTTTTTATTTTGTCTTCTTGCAAAAGCAAAATTCATTTTGCACGTCATATAGTAACATATCTAATGGGGTAGTATTTTTAAAAGGCCATTTATGTTTTTATCTTTTGTCTTCCTAGTTGTTAAGGCTTTGCTTTAGATAGCTGGGGGAGTCTATTGTCTACAGAAAGGAAGAGGAAATTCGGAATGCCAGAGGAGGGCTAAGACCAAAAGGAGCATCCAACATCACCAGGCTGTCGTCTCAGAGGGCATCCTCTCCATTCCTCCAGTTGCCGATTTAGCATATCAAGGCATGCTTTATCTAAACTGGGTCTCCACGGCAAGGCCTGTGCCTTTCAGTGTTGAAGGCAGTGGAAACCCAAAGGAGAGAAAAGACAGCAGAACAGAACTGAGAGGCATGGTCCTAACTTTCTCATCCTTGGGCTGGCTTTGGCATGGAAAACAGGAGGCCCATTGGATAGATGGGGACAGCAGTGCGTGTGCGTTTCCCCCTTTCCCACCCTCAGGAAGTGCAAGCGGATGTGCTAGTCTAGTTGGTGTAAGCTGAAACCCTGTGGTACCTGAGACTGTGTTTGGGGATCTTACAGAGCAAGGTATAGGGAATGGGCAGATGGGCTTTGCAGCAGACCATGAGTGGTACCAGCAGATGAGAGAGCAAGCCTCTGGCCAAACCTTAGAGAAGGATGCAGTGCCCGCATCATGCAAGGTGAAACCCAGGTAGCCCAGGGTGACCCAGGCTCTGTGCTCTGGATGAAGCAAGAGAACAGAAGACAGATGATGTTGTGCCGGCTTCCGTCTCTGCCGTGGTGGCCAGAAGGCTAAGCAGCTTCTAGGCAGAGAAGGGATGTGATCCCGGAGCGGAGCAGGCATGCTGCCATCCCTCTGTCCTGCATGCTCCCGTGAACAGGTCTCCTCCTTTACCCTTTCCTTATATCTAGAATTCATCTTGGTGGAGAAGCAGCAAGAATTTATCTGAAAATAAAATTAAAAGAAAATTCATGTAAGGAAGACTGGTACAGCCTAAAGTGACCATTGAGATGATAAGAACAGACTAAATTTAAATTAGATCAGTCATTTAGTTCATTTTTCTACCACTCAGGTGAGTGTTACAGATGAGTTTAAACAGGCAAAATATTTCTTTTTTTGTCTCCATTTAAAATGAAGAGTGAACATAATTGTGTGATCCAATCACAGATAATGTTGTTAAAAATTTTTTTTTGGCTGAAGATAAAGATAACTTGTTTAAATAATAAATTTTTAAAATATTTAAGTGACCTTAACCTTTGTAGCGAGATAATCTACATCAAAGTTCCTGGCATACACTAAATGCTATGTGAATATTAACTGTTTTAATGTCATCCAGGGTCAATGTCAAGAAAGATAACAGCTACGTCGGCAGGTTCCTAGGGTCCTAGCTCTTGGTGTTGGGTGTAGCGCCTGACTGCCAGGCTGCATTGTGCTTACCCTCTGTGTGAGTGTGCAGGGCAGTGTGGTCCACAGCAGATATCCTCAGAGCTGGTCCTGCATCAGAATCATCTGGGTGAGTTATTTAAAAACATGGATCATTTCTCCTCTGTTTCCCCTTGTGATTATGATTCAGTATTTCTGGGAAGGTGCCAAGGCATCTTTTGAAAACCATTAAATATCTGTTCGATGGCATTGCGATTAGCAAGGGGCGCCGTGGTATGTCTTCAGTCATTGCTTGTCTAATTGTTGTTGATTCTTATAGGCTCACCTGTGGATAAACTAGAGAAAGTCAGAGTTGATCGTTTTTTGGTTTTTGTCTATACAGAGTGTTGTGTCTACCCAGCTTGGCTTTTGTCCAAAGCAAAACAAAAGTAGGGAATGGTAAGATTTTCCTTAGGCCAGGCCAAAAAGAAATGGCGTTTTCCCTTTACTGTAGCAGGATGCGGCCCTCGAGCCAAGAGCAAAGATGAAAGGGGAAGCAAAACCCTCACTCGAGATAGAGCCATTTTCTTGTCTTACTCTCCTTTTCATCCCTGTCTCAGGTCCCAGAGGATCCTTACTCTGAGTGACTCTGAAACAAAGGGTTTTTACTGCAGCATAACATAAGCCACAAAGCAGAAAAGGCATGTGGAAGAATTCCTGTCAGAAAATTCTCTTTATTGGGGTTCCTGTTGCTTTCATCCTACCTTGCCCATTGCCTTCATGTGGCCTCCCCAGCATTCTGAGTCATCGTTTCGTGTTGGTCCCCTGACGGACGGATGCCCTGGTTGAACATGGCAAGTGGCCACTGTGCAGAACACGATCATTCCAGTGGAATATGGCCGATGAGCATAGACATCGCCATAAGCCTTTCTATTCTAATTTTGCTGTTAGAATTCTGGCCCCTTCAGAGGTCACGCTAACCTAGTTAAGGCTCTTGGAGAAATACTGTCGTTCCAGCCCATTGCATTTGCATTAAAATATATTGTCCTTCAGCTGACATGCTAACCAGCAACTATCATCTGCAGCTTTGTGTGAAACTTGAACTGTAGGGCATCATCCGCTATTTAAGTTGGGATCTGGCGAGCTCAGTTGAAAATATATGACAGGCACGGGGACGTTAAGGCCCTTAAGGTTCTGGTTCTGTGCCCTCCACTCTGGGTGTAGTGAAAGGATTTTGATAAAGAACCGATGACTGCAAAGTGAAGGAGTCTTACTGCTGGAGTCCTTTCCGTGTTGCGTCCCGCACAGGCCATGTGACATTGTGAGAGTGTTTGCGTGCCCGGTGGAGATGCACACTTTCCTATACGCAAATCTCAGGGATTTCGGTGGGTTACAGCATGTATTTGTATAAGATGGGTGTCGTAATAAAACAGTACATGTCCGATTGTGTTACCATGCAATTTAAATGAGATCATTTCAACAGAATGCTGTTCAGGTGCTCCATCAATGCTATTATTATTAAATATTAATGCTGTGCTCTTCAATCAGTGTTAACTGTCTTAATAACAGCAAACCTACTGACTAATCCTTCATAAGACTCACGCATATGACTTTTGAGAAATTATTTGCTGAAAAAATATCCAAGTGCTAGAATTACTTCGGTAGGTGAGAAGGGATGATTTCTACCTCTCTAAAGATTATACGCCGGAGAGATAGCCTGGAAGTGAACGAGTTACTCTTCATAGTGAATTCAAGGAAAGGGTGTGAGATCACTTTGCAGAGAGATCATAAATTTGTTTTTATTGATCAAGAGATTGTAAACTCCTTAGAAAAATGCCTGCAACCATATACTAAGCATATAATAGTTTTATTGTGATAGTATTGTTAATGTTGTTTCTATTTGTATTATATTGCTTAAACCTCATGACAGCCCTGTGAGAAACATAGTTATTATTTCAAGTTACCAATGAGAAAATCAATGTTCAAAGAGGTTAATGACTTTTCCCGTGTCACATCAGTTACAGAATTAAAAGCAACGACATTGGTCCATTGTAGTTTTTGTTTGTTTTGACTTACGATAACCCGTGTTTCCCAAATCAGTTGGGAGATGTGGCTCTTGTCAAGTGCTTTGTGATGGGCAGCGATCTTCGTAAGGCCCTTCACTATAATGTGTCCTTGTAAAGGGGGAGGTCGCTCACTTTTGTCCCCAAGTAGTCTCTGAGGTCTTGCT
>RJWT010008229.1:14990-26628 GCA_004365215.1 Cuniculus paca | reverse complement strand
GTTTGAATAAGGAACAATAAAAGTTCTAAAATAAAGCATAGTGAAATACTTTTAAACATTTTATGAAGAAAGTATTTTTAAAATGTTTCACATATAAGACATGATATTAAATATTTCAGTACAAAATTAAATATAAAATTTTCTTTTTTGGTCTTTTTGAGACAAGGTCTTGCTATGTGGTTCAGGCTGGCTTTCAGCTTACTTTGTAGCCCAAGCTGGTCTCAAACTCTCAATGGTCCTCCTGCCTCAACCTCCCGAGTGCTGAGTGCTGGGATTACAAGTGTGCACCACCACACCTGGCTTAAAGTATTTTTCTATTGTTTAAAAATATGTGTTCATGAATCTACCATACTTGGTAAATACTTGCAGCTCTGATTAATGATCAAGTGCTGATATTTCCTATAAATGAAACATCTTATATTGAGAAGAAAAGATGTTAGCATGAAAGAAAAATAAGAAAGGTATTGTGGAAAGATGCCAGATAAGAAATGCACATGGAGGTCTTTATAAAATATCAAACATGTAGTAAATATACTAATTAAATGATCCAAATCATTTTTTTTTTGGTTTTTTTTTTTTTTTTTTTTGCAGCACCAGGGATTGAACTCATAACCTCACACTTGCCAGACAGGTGCTTAGGCCACTGAGCTAAATCCCTGGCGATCCAAATCATTTCTAACATAACAGAGTGACATAGTCCATTAATTAACAAGATCCTGATAGCTGTGGAGGTGAACTGCTGGTAGAAATGCAGAAATTTGTAACTATACCTGGGGAAAATGCTTCAGTTATTTATTAAATATTCTAGTGTTCTTATTTAGAATGAGAAATGGAACATCCTAGAATTTCATACATTCACAGGCAGATATATACCCACACACATAAACACTAATATGCAGAATATTTGCCCAAATTTACTTGCTACAGATCTCTTTTGAAATAGCAGATATTGGAAACAAGCTACCCAATAGCAGAGAAATCTCTAAGATGCACAATATTCTTGAAAAATGAAAACACAAAAACCGTGTTTATCCAGGTGTTGACTGTGCTCTAACATAGTTAATTATGAAGCGAAAGGAGGCAGGCAGAGCTGTATACTGTAGGAAAGGTTATAAATCCTGTGTCTGTGTTTTCTTTACTGATATTTTCCTAAAATAAACTGTGAGGCAGATATCAGGAAAGCACTGGATCAGCGCGCAAGACGGAACTTTAAACTGTTTCCATACTGGGACAAGAGAATACAGGGCAGCTAGGAATAGGAGAAGATGGGAGGATTCTGAATATTTCCTTATGTAGCTTTACATTTGAAATGTGACATTTATCATGAGAAGCTAAGAAAACAACACGAATCAGCTGCCGTGGTGACCTAACCACACACCCGTGTGTGACACTGTGAGTGACAGGAGAGTGAAAGGCGCCTGGCC
Source organism: Cuniculus paca (assembly GCA_004365215.1). Classification (NCBI taxonomy): domain Eukaryota; kingdom Metazoa; phylum Chordata; class Mammalia; order Rodentia; family Cuniculidae; genus Cuniculus; species Cuniculus paca. The sequence continues at coordinate 25,204 of RJWT010008229.1, read as the reverse complement.
GCGAGGAGGACCTGGAGCCCGCGCTCTGGGCGGTCAGCACCTCCGCCCGCGGACAGCGACGCCCGGGCAGGAATGGGCCGAGGGAGGAGCAGGGCAGCGCGGGGTGCACAGCCAGGGTCTCTCCCGGGAAGAGCAGCGGGGCGAGGGCTGGCGGGGGAAGAGCGGGCGGGTCCTGCACGGTGGGACGACCGAGCTCGCGCGGATTCTGCCACAGACCGAACTCGGAGAGCAGAGAGGGCCAGGCGCACAGGACGCCTAGGTCAGAGGAGGGGTTCGCCCCCTGTTCTCAAAGCAGGAGAGAGGATCTGGCCTCTGTGAAGCAGGAGGAGATGGTGCTGACTGGCACCGTGAGCCGTGCCCTCTGGCTGCGCGGTGGGGACCGCGTGGAGGACGTCTCGGGAGGAAGGAGACGGAGCCTGAGGAGGGTGCTGTGGTCTCTGGAACCTGGACAGGGGCGGTCGGGCGTGGGTACTATCAGGGAACGAAATGCTCTGAGGAAAGAATTTATTAGTAAAAGTAACAACTAGAATGGATTACTTGTGAAGTATGACCGGGAAGAGGATGAAAAGAATTCTGAATTGTCCGGCTTTCTGACTTAATAACAACGGTGAACCCTCTTGAGGTATTGTAGTAGAGCTGGGTTCACGTTGTAACGAAACCTCAAGGCAATAACATTGATATGGACCAACTGGTCCCTGAAATTTCAGTAGAAAATATTTCAAAAAGACTCCCTACTGCAAATTTAATATCCAAAATATAAATTAATAATTTGTTGTAACAAACATACACCACATGAAATGATTCAAGCAATAAAAATGTTTAAAACTAATTTATTAAATTTGGAAATCACTCAAAAACTTACAAAAGTTTCCTTTATACACATTGACATCCCAGTTGGTGTCAATATGTGTTTAAATCTACTGGTAAGACTGTGAAATCAACTTGTGTGTAAATTTCTTCTGAATAACATGTTTATTGCCTCTGTTATATTTTGCGAATTTCCTCCAAACATTTTTCTAATTCTGTAATCAAAGTGTAGTAAGACATGCTTTGACTCTCCTCAGGCCATTTCCCTTGGGGATTATGTTTACTTTTCTTAGTACTTGGGTGCAGCACTCAGTCCTCGTGTGGAGGTGGAACATGTACGGGGATTTTTATATTGGGACTCAGGTTTGCAATCCGGGTGGCACTGTTACTCAGTCTTGTGAAGATCTCCATCTTCACAGTTTCAGAACCACATCAGAGTTGGCTCAGCTGTATCCCTGCTAAGGCATATGTGACCATTACAATTACCATGCTTTTCTACTCTGTAGAAACCATGGACTTTACATTTCCTAAAGGAAGCTCTAAGAGTTTCCAAAGCTGACCATTGGGATAAAATGAACAAATGACCAGGGACTTTCTTCTGTACAACTTTAAATTGCAACTGGATTGGGAGGCTCACACTTTCTTTGTAAACTCCGAAGACCAGCCATGGCTCCAGCTCTGTGCTGGAAGAAACAACCCAGTTACAGACATACAGTGATCAAAAAGGGAGGCAGCTTAGAGAAATTGTAATGATTCTAATCCAAGATCTAGTTAGATGTAATCTGGGAGATGAATTTTGGGGAAAAAATGCTATTGTTAATACGTTGGAATTTCATACAGAACAGTAAAGTAATGGTTGAAAAAGTTTCATTCATTTTGGTTTAGTTTCATGTAAATTCTATATTCTGATCTAAAGTTAAAGGCTAGAGAGATACTGACATTGTATGGCACAAAGTTCACATTTTCAAATGACAGTATTTTGACTATTGTTGCTGTTGACAAATTATTTTCCAGCTACAGTTCTGGTACAGGATTATTACCTACAAAACATATATATATATATATATGTTACTCAGTCTTGTGAAGATCTCCATCTTCACAGTTTCAGAACCACATCAGAGTTGGCTTAGCTATATATATATATATATATATATATATATATATATATGAAACTCAGCAAAAACTATCAAGAAGAAAGTAAAAACCCAGTTAAGAAAAGCACAGTAGCTGGACACACATTTCTCAAAAGAAGCACAAGATATCCATAAGTATATAAAAAAGTGGTCAATAGCTTTAGGCTTCGGGGAACTCCAGTCAAAGCTGCCCTGAGATTCCACTCGCCCAGTCACAGCAGCGGCCATCAAGAATTCCCAGAGCAGGGTGAGCTCAGGAGGCTGAGCAGGAAGATAAAACCCCCCGCTCCAGAGAAGGAAACTTAGTACAGCACAGCGGACATGAGTGTGGAGCTTCCTCAAAGAACTAAAAGTAGAGCTTCTATGCAACCTCCTTGTGCCTCTCCTCAGTATAGTTATGAACGAATTTAAAACCTTTTAAAAGGATTAAATACCTATGCCGATAGCAGTACACTATAAGCTAAGCTGTTGAAACAGCGCCTATGGCCACAAACAGATGAATAGGAAAGGAAAATGTAGTTTTAGGGGGTTTTGTTTTCAATGGAGGGTTTGGGTTTTGTTGAGTCTCATTTTGTAGTTCAGGATGAACTTGAACTCACCAGTTAGCTGAGGCTGGCCTCAAACTCACAATCAGCCTCCTGCCTCAGCCTCCTGAATGCTGGAATTAAATACATGCACCACCAAGCCTGGCAACGATGAAATGTTTTTTTTTGTTTTGCAACACTGGGGATTGAACTCATGACCTTGCACTTGCCAGGCAAGTGCTTAGGCTGCTGAGCTAGATCCCCAGCCCTTACAATGAAATATTTTTAAACCATATTTGCAAATAAACTGAGGAATTTTATTGGATTTTTTAGTACATGTTTGCAGTGCACAATATTTACATTCCTTGTGCGGAGGTGGTGCGTCCACATAACTCAGCTTAATTCCTTTTTCACTCCTCTTCCTCCTTTCATCTCTTAATCTCCCTCCCATTAGAGGAAAATCTATCTCCCTCCTTCTCATTACCTATCTGTATTTTGTTCATAACTTGTATTTTGGTTTCTAGCATAAGAGAATCCATGCTGGGTTTACGCTCGTGCGTCTGGTGTATTTCACCTAAGGTGATGGTCTTCCGCTGCCTCTGTTTCCTGCTCACCACGCGAGTTTCTCTTTCTTAGGGCCGAGCAGTGCTCTGCGCTGTGTAAATACCACATGTCTCATCCTTTTGTCTGTGGATGGACACATGGGCAGCTTCCCAGGCAGCATGTGTAGTAAACCTCTGATACATATCTCAAATTTTCTTTGATAAGAGGAATGTAAAACAATTAGAGAAGAAAGGGAAGAGATGACAGAGAAGTGAAAGATTATCAGAGGTGAGGAAGGGGCCAGTGGGAGAGGGGAGGGAACACAGGGGATAAGGAGAATGCAAAAGAGTCCAAACCTAGTGGATTCAGCAGCCGGAAAGCTACTTTGCTGAACAATCGACACACAGACAAATTTTAGACCGCTAATAATCCTTCAGTGAAAACGATTTATTGAACAATCATTGTGTTATGTATTTCAAGTATTCCAAAATAATTAAGGTTAAACTCAGAAAAATGTTAAACACTGCCACAGGTAACAACTACTTTTTGTTTCATAAATAACAGATCTTGTATAGAACCTTAGCTGTCTAAAATTCTGGTTTCCAGGATTTCATCCAGTGACCAGCTCAGCTAGGATCCTGTCACACTTGCGATTCACACGCAGGATCACGGATGAGGTTCTGAATCCCCCTGATTCTGACACTGCTGATTCTCTGCCCTCACCGTGTAGCAACTGACTAGAGGAACAACCTGGAAATCCTGAAATGTGGGGAATAATTTCTTCCAGCAGTCTTGCCATCCCTTTTGTTTCCACACTACTCTGAATTAATGGAAATTATCAAGTGTCTCCATTCACATAGGACAGTAACGTATGACAGCAAAAAACTAGTAGTTCTTCTTCCACTTGAAAGAAGTAACATTGTTTTTACTTAACACACTGTATAATAGACAGAAATCTGAGACAAACAGCTGTTTCATAATATAAAGATGCAAATTTATATTGTCTCTAATATTTTTCTTTTATTTTTTCTTCTTCAGTCATGGTTCTTTTACTATTTTAAAAGCCAGTTCATTTGTTTATATTATCCAGAAAAATCCCTGATTATGTAATTTTTCTGATGAAGTTCACTGGCCATGTTTATGTAATGATCAATCATCCTCACGGATTCAGGGTCATGTCTAATGTATCATGTATGCTTGGTGTTTATTAAGTGAATGCATCTCCGAGGTACAAATGGCTAAGATTTCATGAGAGTAAGGTGAAGAAAGCCTGATTAATTAAAAAATATTTCTGTGGCCAAAGTTTTAGGTTACAGTTAGGAAAATATTTTACTGAAGCATGTGAGACAAAACCAGCCTCTTTCTACTTGAGAATGCATTGTTGTCAGGGGTCTTGTGTTATTAATCTTTCTCTACTTGTGACACTGCAATAATATGCTCAGAAAGAGAGAAAGTATACAATAGTGCTTCAGTAAGATTCACCACAAGATTGAAGTGGAAAAGATTGCCATATTAAATATTACTGGTCTAATAATGAAATTTCCACTACTTGCCATTAAAAGAGGTTTTGACATCAAACCACTTTGTTTGTTTTTGCTGATTTCTCAAAATTTATCCATGTCTTTGGTTAAGAAAAAAGCCCATCTTGTTACAAATTTCCTGACAGCTTTCTTCATCTCCTGGTTCCTCAGAGTGTAGATGAGAGGGTTCACCAGCGGGGTGACCACACTGTAGAACACGGAGACCACTTTTCCAAAGGTGAAGTTGTACTTGGCCGGAGGGCGGACGTAGGCAAAGATGATGGTGCCATAGTAGATGGTGACTACCGTCAGGTGGGAGGCACAGGTGGAGAAAGTTTTCTTCTGGGCCTCTCGGGAAGACAGCCTGACCACTGTGGCCACAATATTGCCATAAGAGGAGATTGTGAGAAGGAAAGAGCTTAGAATCACAACTGAGGTGCATGTGTAACCCAGGGCCTCCACAAAAAATGTGTCTGAGCAGCAGAGTTTAGTAAGGGGGTCTGAGTCACAGAAGAAATGGTTGATTTTCTGGCCACAAAAGTTTAGTTGAGAGATGACAATGGTTGTGGGGAATGGAGCAAAGAAACCCCCAACCCAGGACCCAGCTGAAAACTTCAGGCAGATCTGAGCATTCATGAGAAGTGAGTAGCGCAGAGGGCTGCATATGGCCACATACCGATCATAGGCCATCACAGCCAGCAGGATGCACTCTGTGGCTCCCATGGAGAAGAAGAAGTAGAACTGGACAATACATTCGGGAACAGAGATCGTGATGATTTTGGAGAGGCAGGTGGCCAGCAACTTAGGCACAGTAGTTGTGGTGTACCAGATCTCCAAGAAGGACAGATTCCCTAGGAAGATGTACATGGGTGTCTGGAGTGTGGAGTCCGTGAGAACAATGAAGATGATGAGGGTGTTTCCCGTGAGGGAGAGCAGGTACACGGTGAGGAAGGTCACAAAGAGCGTGAGCTGCAGGGAGGGAGAGCCCGGGAATCCCAGGAGAATGAACTCTGTCACTGTGGTTCGGTTCGCTGTGTCCATACCTCATCTTCTCTGATGCTGAAGGATTCAGCAATACCAGATGATCACAGATGGCCAAGGAGGTAAAAAATTGAGTGTTCTAATTTATTTATTGCCTAACAACAGAAAGTAATGTGCGTCAAAATCATGATAGGTGTTTGTCTCACCACCTTCCATGAATCGCCTTGTTTTATTTCAACATAATTCTCCAATAAAAATATTCTCATGATCCACATTTTTAAAATAAAGGAACTTCGGAAGCAAATTACTTTCCCATCTTGATCAGGGTTAAGCAGTGCTGCTGCTGGGTACTGAGCCAACAGTTACAGTGGGTTTTTTCTGTGACAAGGCATGTCCCTGCCCCTAAGTTAGTCATGTGCAAAACTCCAGAGGTTTATGGGAAAGCAGAGAAGATGCAGCTCCTGGGGAGGGGACTTGGTCCTCCTCAGCTCTGCAGATCCCCACAGTGAGAGTTCTGCCCACAAAGTTAATTCATGGTCCCTCAGTTATGCATCAACTAAGGTTTGCTGGGTATTGATGTGCATAAACCCTAAATGCAAAGCAAAAAAGAGAAGTGGAAATCACCATATATATGAAAACATGTTTTTACTGAGATTTCACATTTTTGGTTTCTTTTTTCAATCACTGCATCCACTTGTTTCCCTTACTTCTTAGGAGCTGTTAGCCAAGAACATTTTACATGATATCAGGCATCTTTAGAGGAATGAATCCCAGTGAGTGTCTTCATGTCCTTTGGTTTTAATATATCCAAATAAGTATTAAATAAAAAATTCATGCTAACCATAATAAGATGTTCTTGCCTATGTGAGATGAGTTTTAAAATTATACAAAGGATCTGCAGTAAAGGCACAGACTGAAGGCTCCTGTAGCCCAGCGCACACAGCAGATGGCTGAACAATGAAATCTGCTGGGTTTCCCCATGTAGGTTTCTTCTTCTAAATCTCCATGCAGCTCTTGAGTTGTCCAACTCCACTACAACAGCACACATGGGATTAAGCCTCGGTGTCCATGCCGCCTTCAGTGCACAGCTAATACAACGGAGAATGTCCAAGATGCGACCTTGGAAATGGTGTGTCCCATGTTTGCAGCATTAAGTAATGTCAGTGTGGAAGGGCTGCTTCATTTGTCTCCTATCTGAGCTATAAATATTAATTCCCAGATACTGTTAAGGCCTTTGTCACATTTATATGACTAATAAAAGATAAATATCTCAGTTTATTCCAGATCTCCAAAATTTTGAAAGACATGAAAAAATATACGATTTTAGAAAATTATTTACATGAAAAAATAATATAATTCTAAGAGGGTTTGCCTATTTTTGCTCTTTAAAAAAGTATTAACATTTATGATTTGCATATAAGGCCAAAGGTATGCAGTGTCTGTCATGGTTAATATGAAAGTGAAATTCCATGACCGTTTTGTCTGCTTATTAAGAAAAACAGGAACATTCAGTTTTTGGAAAAGAATACAACTAGATTGTGCAAACAGAATCAGCTTGTCACCACCTTCTAAAAAAGACTAGCATTTCCTAATTCTCTCTTCAGTCACAAGAGGATTTCACATTTTTTGCTTTACATGTAATGTTAAAAAAAACACTGAGAAATAGACAAAATAAATTCTAATCCAATAAAATTCATACTTCAATATAAAGTGCAGCTCACACCTATTATACCAGCTTTGTGGTTTGAATTTGCTACCTGGTACTCACCCTGCACCCCATGTGAGTCCCGAAGGATCCAACCCCGACCAAAAATGCTCCATTCATAAAGGGACTTCTGTGGGGTCCCTGGGCCACCACCCTCTCATGCTATGCGGAGACGCAGGAAAACCTCCTCAGTGTACTCACATCCTATGTTTCGCTTAGCCAGTTTTTGGAAACATATTCTTGTTAGTTAAGTATTGGCTGAGTTCTCTTTAGCAAAGGTATCGATGGAAACACGCTGAGGTCAGCCAGCTCATCAGCAGGAAGAGACAGGGTATTCTCACTCCTACACTGCTGCTGGTTGAGCAGCAGGTCCACTGCGGTGAACACTGCAGCCTATGAGTGTAGTTAGTTGTCCTCTGCTCCTGTGGCCACACTGGAGGGAGCGTCAAGGGCTGGGATGTCCCTGGTGAGAACCATTATGATTCTAGCAGCCCAGAGCCCAAGGGGGCTGCTGTCCACCTGGGGACATCTGTCAGGTCCCCGAGGACTCCTGTTGGTGGGGTTGGTGTGTGCTCCCGTCAGGAGGAGGAGAGGTGAGGGAGGCTTAGAGATGTCACCACAGGGCCCCAAGGGACTGTGTCCTATGTGGCTTCATTAGCAGACTCTGCCTGCAACGCTCACCCTTAAACATGGGAATGCAAAATTGTCCCTTGACATTTCAGCCACCCAGGCATTGTCACCAAGCCATGCCCTCTCAGGTTCACAGGAGAAGCTGGGTCAGAGTTCCACGGTCTTCCTGCAAGGTCACAAAGCTACGGGGCAGCAGACACCATCGGGAGACATCCACCCTTCAAAAAGGAGCACAGGAGTAAAAGAGCAGTACCATGGATCACAGAGGAAAAGACCAGGACATTTCACAAAGGCGATCCAGGATCATAGAGAATACCCCAAGGTTATGAAAGAGGCTTCATTTCTCTTACAGTGTCTGATTTCTAGCATTTCAGTTTCACTATTTGAGGAAATTTTAATCTCTATTCTTACATTAAACATTCCTCTTTACATGCTGTCCACTTTTTAAGCTAAGGCCCTTAGTAATTAATAATACTTTTAAAAACTACTAATCCATTAAGTTCACTAACTCCTCCATATTTCAGTCAGGACAGAGTGTTTGTACTGAAATTTCTGTCTTTTACTGTGCCTTTTTTTTGTTTTTTTCGTTTTGGATTTTTGAGACAGAGTCTTACTACACACTTCAGTCTGGCCTTCAACTCATTCTCTCGCTGTGTAGTCCAGGCTGGCCTTGGACTCCTGATGATCCTCCTGCCTCAGTCTCCACAGTGCTGAGATTACAGGCATGCACCACCATGCCCACCATGCTATTGCGCCTTTTATTGACACCTAATTTAAAAGTAGACTATAAAATATATGAATATAGGGCTTTAATGAAAGGTTCTTAGTAAATAGTGATTTAGTGTTGAGATTTAGATTTATATAGTGAGAGGGTATGCTACTTACTGTGTCTCCTTGCTGGGGGTGAAAGTGTACAGAGAAACTCACAGTTCAGTAATGCCCTATTTACTCCTACGTTATCCTCACGGTAGCCTTGAAGCCTCTTACATGAAGTGTGAGCTCCACCGTTCTAGCTGGGACCCTTGTGTTATTGTATCAGAGCCCTGTTTATGTAGTGGGCAGGTGTCAAGGGCAGGATGGCTGTTCACATTCCTGTGACTAAGTCCTGATCTTCTAGGCTGGGCATCTCACTCCCTCTCCTATTTGTCAAGGAAGTAATTCTAGTGGGGCTGCATCATCTTCCTGTAGATAGAATCTGAGAAAGAGACAGAGCTGGGCATTTCTTTCCTCCGAATTACATGCTATCTCATAAAAAAACTCTTTGAAAGGAAGCCTTACTAATAAAGTTGATATCGCTAAATTGATAATGCACTTAACACACAGAAAGATCAATTCTGTCCTTCTTTATAGCTGGGCAGTGTTCCATGATGTGTAGATACCATATTTTCTTTGTTGAGTTGTCCATGGATGGCTATGCAGGCCGACTCCACGGTTTAGCTCTTATGAATTGTGCTGCTATGAACATGAGTATTCATGAGTAGCTGCAGTGTGATGGCTTACATTCTTGTGCTCACAGGGTATTTCTAAAGTTAATCCTTCGAGGACTCTCTAAGCTTATTTCCGTAAGGGTTGTATTAGTTTACATTCCCACCAACAGTGAAGGACGGTTCCTCTTTCACTTGTTGTTTTTTGATTTCTTGATGATGGTCATTCTTTCTGGTGTAAGATGGAGACATTTGTAGGGAAATGGATGTATCAAAAAATACAATGCTGAGTAAATTAACCAGTCACGTAAGTCCAAACACCATATAATGTCTCTCATCTGAGTAAAGCAAAGTACAAACGAAGAAAAAATAAAGGGTGAATAGAAGGAGGCAGGGGTTGGATCTCTTGAAGAAGGGAAAAGGTCCAAGAGATCATGTTCAAGGGGTGATGAGGAGGGGAAGGGAAAATAACAGAATAAAGCAGTGCCACTGATGTACGCGACCCCCGGGATGAGCAAAATCTACGAGACACTCGAAGAAATTTTGGAATGGAGCGTTTATTGCCAGGCCTGGCGACGCAGTCTCCCTAGGAATCGATTCGGGACTGCGCACCTTTCAGTGGCCTGGAGAGGCTTATATCATATCAGAACAAAGGGAGGAGGGGTTTTGCAAGCGCGGGTACAGAAGCAAATTGCATTTATCAGTTTAAATGACCACTATGTTTATTGGGGACGATGGCTCTGGGGGATCTGAGGTTAGGTGACCGTGGTTACTTTCTGATATGGACTGCAGATGCTCTGGAAAGGCTCGTTCTGCACATTCCTTGGACATGAGACAAGGTGGTTATTGTCGTTTGACCCAGTTTTCCGGTCAGCCCTGTCCTTGGGCAATCTAAAATTGTAACTATCTTTAACTTCAGAATACTTGGGAAAAGGGGATGTGGGTCA
>RJWT010008229.1:0-14890 GCA_004365215.1 Cuniculus paca | reverse complement strand
AGATCTTGGCGCAAAACGACGCATGCAGAACAGGAAAGCGGCGCTATATTAGTCATAGGTTATAACACCACTATGGGGTCCCAGTGACCTCAGGGATTGTAAACATTATATACCATATGGAGGAACTTGGATTAATAATATCAATGGGAAAGAAAATGGGGAAGGGGATTATAGGAGATGAGAGGAAGTGGGGAGGTGAAGGGATTGAAAATAAGAAGCTGTATTCTACACAGGCAGTCACTCCACAGATGACTGTGAACAGGATGCACTGAAAATATGCACTAATGAAATATGATAAATAAATCAATAGATCAGTGAGGTTACAGAAGACACTAATAGAAAGCTAGTTGGACTAAAAACAATGAGTCAAATTATGAATGAGCAGCTCAGCAAAGAATGCATATCTGTGAAAAAGTAAAAACTAGAACTCCAGGACATAAAAAAATTCTATTAAAATTATAGACGAAATGATCAGTGAGAAGATAGAGTCGAATTAGAAGAAAGGATTGAAAGATGTGACTATATGCTCAGAAATACCTTTTAAAAAGCAGGAAAACATGAGAAATTGATCTAGCTGATGAATGACAAAGAAGACCTTCAAATCCAAGTCTGAAGTTTATGAGCACCAAATTGAAACTCAAAAAAATTCACAAAGATGTTCTGGGAAGAGACAAGGGAGGCAGCAATGCCAAAATTCTCGTGGAAAGAATGTATCAGGTTAAGTGAGCAGGGAAGCAGAAGGGAAGAAAATCAATCAGCAATATAAAAAGAACCTAGTGACAGGGACCAGCCAGTAACTTTGAGGAATCAGTCTCATTGAGAATGGTCATCGCTCCACAGTCAAATATGAGGCAGGTTGGCAGACTGGTTAACAAACCTAACCCAATGATAACCCAGTGAATCACACTTCATCCCAAAAACATGGGCCGAAATTCAAAGGATGGAAAAAATATTGCTTCAAATGGGAGCCCCATAACATATCTTATGGTTAATACATTGTGTCAACTTGAGAAGTTGAGAAGTTTAACTGAGAGACTCAGCAGGGAGCCAGGGTTCTTACTTTGTAAATATCCTCATCCTGTGCAAAGGAGGACAAGGACATTTTGTGAGTGTTACACTCACCCTGAAGGTTTTGGGGGGGGTGGCCTGTGTACAATAGAAGGGTGCAGAAGAGGCTTGCATTTTGCTCTTTTGCTCTGGCTGCTGCCTTGAAGTGCTGTCCCTGTGCCATGCCACCCTGCCTTGGAGCCAGCTGATTATGGACTGAAATCTGCAGAAACTGTGAGCTAAATAAACCTTTTCTTCCCTAATTTTGGGTGTCAGGTGTTTGTCTCAGCAACGAGAAAAAAGTGACCAAGACAACATACAAGAATATTTTCATAGAAAGTTGACTTCAAATCAATAGCTCATCACAGATGCAAGTTAGGGTTATTTATCCCAGCAAATGCATAAATATGAACAAAGAAGCATAAGAGTTAAAAACAAGTACTCCTGTCTGTCCATAGCTAATCTTTAACTAAATGCAAAGGAAATGAAGTGAATAAAATGACAGGCTTGCACCCTGAACAGCTGATGTTTTGGAAAATGATGAGCACCTTCAGAGAAGACACAAATAGATTGGTGAGTTAATTAAGAAATACAGTGCAAGATAAAAATTAAAAATTCAACACACCAATAAAGATTCTAAAGAAGAAGCAAACCAAATGTAGAAATTAAAGACTCAACAAATGAAATAAAACAAATCAGTGGAAATGCCTACCAACACACTGGAGGGTTGAAGACCAGGTTGATAAAGTTGGTCATACTAAGACACTAATAAAAAACTAAGAAGTTGGGAAAATTCTAGGTTACATAGGACCCAGTAAAAATTTAAAGTTAATAAATTTAGCAACAGAATTGTGTGCTGACATACAGAATAAAAGGTTAGGAAACTGTATTCAGTTGAATAATGGCCAAAAGCTTTGCCAATTTTAGAAGATACAGAGACATTCAAGTATGTGGCTTTTACAGTTCCAAGAAGTTTGTGTTTTCATTGTTTGATGGTTGGATCATTTTTTCCATGCCTAAATCTTGCAATCTGAACTACTTGCAAGATAACAATGTGCAATATATTAACTAGTGTTAATTTCCTACTATTTTTTTAAAATTCTATATCATTTTATCCTATTTTTGTTTGGTTTGGTTTGGAAAACACACCAAAAAAAGAAATACAGAGTCATACTATATAGTTAAATTCTCAACATATAGAACATGAAAGAATATTTCAAATTGCAATAGTAAAATGTCAATTCATTTAGAAAAGCAAACTCATGCAAAATAACTGCAGATTTTTCTGTAGAAACTCTAGAAGACCAAGAGGGTATGCAATAAAGTATTATAACCACTGAAAAAAGAAAAAAAAACTGCCTATGGAGATTACTGTATCTAGGAACATTATCCTTAAGAATCCAAGAAGAAAATAGAATGTTTTCAGGGAAGCATAAACTAAAGAAAATGTGGTTCATAAAATATTGCAGAAGATAAAGGAATTCTAAACAATGAAAAGTAAGAGTAAATAATCACATGAGAATTAAGAAAAAGCCTAATCACACTATATAAGGTCAATCAAATGCCAGGAAACCATACATGTATTTTCATGATAATACAGAATATAAATCTTAATTTTCCAATTAGAGGAAACACACTGTAAGAATGAATATTAAAAAAAGAGTTAACTATTTTATGGCTGAAAAAAATGTCTTCACAAGGAAAGATATGCAATCTGAAAAGAAAGGGAGACACATTTTGCTCCATGCAGATGGAATCGGATGGAAGCGAATGTTGCTAATCTCATATCAGATCAAGAAGACTTCAAGACACAATCAGAACATGCAAAGGCAGCCATGTTCCCATCACCAGAAGAATACACAGAGAAAACAGAAAAGCAGGAAATGACCGTGCACTGAACACTCGTGTGTTCAATTTCATAAAACAAACATGAACTGAAACAAAGGGATACATAGATCCCATGCAGCAATTGTGCATGGCTTTAACGTGTCCCCCTCAGCAGCAGAGAGCTCACCCACTAGAAAAGTCCTCAAGGGGCTGGGGTTTAGCTCAGCAGCTTAAGCACCTGACAGGCAAGCTCAAGGTTGTGAGTTCAATCCCTGGCACGGAAAAAAAAAAAAAAAAAGGAAAAGAAAAGAAAAGTCCTCAAAGAAACATCAGAGTACAATTTTACCTCAGGTGAAATGCATGTAACAGACACCTACAAAACATTTTACCCAAATATGCAGAATGCATGTTCTTTCCAGCATCTCATGGAGCTTCTTTGTAATTAGACCCTGTTGTAGGACATAAAATCTTAACCAATAAAATGCATAAATAATATCTTGTATCTTGTCCAAGCATAAAGAAGTGAAACTAGAAATCAACACTATAAGAATTTACAGAAACTATACAAATACACAGATAATAACTAGTTCAATTTTGAATGATCAATGTGTCATTAGAAAACATCATTAATTTGTATATTAAAATGTTCTGTAATCAAATGACAATTGAAACACACCACTCCAAAATTGAGAACTTTATCAAAATTCTCATGCTATTGTTCATATAAACAGATCAAATAAACCTAAAATACATAAAAACATTAACAACACATAATAGCCAAAGTAAGCCTGAGCAGAATGTGCAGTGTTGGGGGCATCACAATACCTGACTCCAAAATACAGAACCGACCCATCGCCACCACACGAGGATTGGAACAAATCAGACACACAGACCAATGCAATAAAACAGGGGACACGGGACAAAGCTGTGTGCTGCAGCCGTCTCACTCTCATCCAGGGCACAGTGACATACATCATAGGGTGGGCAGCTTCTTCAGTAAACGTGCTGGGAAAGCTGGACACTTGTAGTTGTTGGGGATCACAGATTATACACCGAGTCTAGGGGATGTCTAAGGCCACCCTTTTCCTGCCATTTAAGCCAGGTTGGAAGGTGGAAACACCCTGCTTTCTTCTGGCCGTTACAGAAACCTTACCGGTCGAGTGACGCAGTGACACCCTAGGCAAGAGTGCATCAGCTGGAGACATCCCAGGTCCTTGAGAACCAAGTAGTGATGAGAAAGGGGTTTCTCCTTGGGGAAAGCACAAACTCCCTGGTAACCTGACATCTCTCCCCGCTCTCCTCATCTACATAAAGACTACCACTGCCCTCTGAGTCATCCGAGAGTCCCCACATAATTTTCCTCAATCAGTAAATGTCCAGGTTCTAGTTGCCACATGGCCTTTTGTTCCCATGAACAACTGGTCAACCCAGATCTCCACTGCACTGGTATTTTGTCTCTCGCTCCTTCTTTGAGCAGAGCACCATAACACCTGACAGGAGACTGAGCCCACTGCAGGGTCCCCGAGACATCGTTAGATGTTTGAAACCAGATCTTGGAAATCTCACCTGATATAAAAATCGATTTGTAATGTAACAAAGACCTAGGTTTAATTCCTGAAGCTTTGACACTGCTAGAAGAAAGCGAAGGAGAAACATTTAATGTCATAATGTTCCTGAACAAGTCTCCAACAGGACAGAAAATAAAGTTAAAAAGGAACAAATGGGATTATATGAGACTGACAATCTTTTCTTACAGCAAAGGAAACATTCAGAAACAACCAATAGCGTGAAGAGACAACTCAGACAAGAAATTGCCAAACATACTGAGCACCTGTATCACAAAAGAAGAAAAACAAGTGGCCTGTAGCTATATTTTGAAATCTTCAGCACCTTCAGCCATTAGCAAAATGACAATTGAAACTGCACTGAGAAGCTGTCTCCCTCAAAATGGTTGTCGTCAAGAATATAGAAAACAGTAAGTGCTGGCGAGGTGCTGGGGAAAGGCAAATCTGCTGCAGCCTGCTGGGAACATAGACTAATAAGCCACTAAGAGAACATAGGAAGGTTCCTCAAACTTTCCAAAGTAGAAATAAAGGATGGCCCAGATATATTGCACAGTGGCGCACTCCTAAAGGTAATAAGTCAGCATACTATAGGGGCCACTCCTGCATACCCATGTTTACAGTGGCACCATTCACAATATGCAAGGAGGGGTGCCTGATTTATTTCAATTAAAAGTATGGTCTCAAGGTGCCTCGGTTTACCTAGCAATGTCTTAAGTTTATCTTTCCTTATGGCAGAGTAGTACTCCATTAAGAATCAAGATATACTGTGTAGAAATTACCTATCAAGGATGTGATCATGATTGATATCAAAAGTATACCAATGAAATTAATTAGAAAAACTAGGCAAGTTATAGACCCAGCCTGCATGGATCCAACAAAAGAGCAATGGATTTTGAAGATGTGATTGGTCAGTATTAATTAGGGAAAAGAATGATGAAATCATTTCATTCATAAGTAAGTGGAGACAGATACAAATCATCACATTAAGCACAGTAAACTGGACTCAGAAGCACAAATATCAGCATTTTTCCTAATATATTGACTCCAAACTGATAATGTGAGTGATTAGTACTAGAGAGATTAGTACTAGAAGAGCAGAAAGAGTATACCGATAATGGTATAAGATTGGGTAGTAGAGTGGATGAATCTGATCTAAATATATTATATGCATGTGTGATTACCAAGGGAAATACAAAATTTGTGAATCTAATATGTACTAAAGTATATTAAAAATTAAACAAATCTCCAGTAAAATCTAGCATTACACATGAAAAAGTAGAGCAACAAGAATACACTAAACCCAAAATTAATAAAAGGGAAGAAACAATAAGAATGAAATATGAAATAATTAAAATATGATTCTAAAAATAGAACTAAAAAGATTGTTGTTTCAAAAATATAAAAAAATTAAGAAACTTTATTAGAGCAAAAAAGAATTCTCAAGAAAATTCAGAGATGAAAAAAGGCATTTTAATTTATACTGAAGGATACAAAGAATGAAAAGAGTCAACTCTGAACAAATGCTTCAACAAATTAGAATACTGAGACGTGGACAATTCCTTAACACACAAAATAACATGCAATGAAACTTCAGAGAAGGAACAGAAAACCTAAACAGACATATGAAAGAAAACAAGATTAAACAAGTAGTAATAATCTCCCATCGAAGTATACCACAGGACTGGGACGTTTCACTGCTTACTTCTACAAAAATTTGACCTGAACAAAAATACGCTTGAATTTCCAGGTTCCTTCTTTGCCTACTAGTAAGAACACTGGAGATTCCACTGAATTGGAAAGGCCCAGGGCACAGACAGGATTGTTCAGTGGAATTTGTCCCAGGAATGCTGGGAAGGACACACATCAAGAACTTCACACTTCGCTTCAAAGGAGTCAAAGACAAACCCAGTGATCATTTCAATTATGCAGAGAAAGATTTTCACATAATTGTATGGTGAAAAATAACCTCTGAATAAATTACAGAAGGCACAGAAGGAGCAGATCTCAACACTGTAGAAACCACGAGTGTCACATGCATAATTTACACAACATCGAATGAGTGAAAAACACAAGTTAAACATTTCCTCCAAAGATACGGAGTGAGAAAAAGAGTGTGCTTTATCACTGTCATTCAGTGTAGGACAGGAACTGCTACTCAGGGAAATTCAACAAGAGAAAGAAATACAGGACTTTCAATTTGGAAAAGAAAAAGTCAGATTTCATTATATCTCTCATGTATTTCGGAAGATCACGTTAACATTTAAGAAAAAACATTACACGTTGGCATATGTGACAAAATCTTGAATTTATTAATCACTTCTCATGAACTATACATAAAACACTTCTGCCAAAAATAGCGGATTTCAGGATTTCCTTTGCAGACTGCATCAGCCCGTGATTCTGTCCCCCCGCAGTACTCGCTGGGGCCCGCTGGGGGCTCTGCACACCCTGCAGGCTATTCTGACGCTGCCCTGCTCTGAGCTGGAGCTCGCTGTGGAGGGGCGCGGGGAGAGGCCGCACACGCTGGTCGGAACAGGGCGCGGTAGTTTCTTCCAGCACCCTCGCCGGCTCTGTGGTTTCCACACTGCACTAAAGTGACGGAAAATTACTAAGCGTCTCCATTCACATAAGAGAATGATATAGAGTAATGGCAAACTGTGGTCATTTCTTTTTATTCGGTCTTTCTGGAAAGTATCAAACAAGTATTTGCTTCATTAATTGTCTTTTTGAATACTTTACTGGAATCGGATTGATCACTTATTTTACCAAGTTAAACACACTTTTGTTATACTGTCGGTTTTTATGGTTTTATTTTCTTCATTCTTCAATCAAGATATTTTGAAGTCCAGTTAATCTATTTATAGTTTCATGTCAACCAGCAAAATCTGATGATGCAATCTTTTCCTAATGAAATTAACTGGAAAAATTTGTATTAACAAATCATAATCCATGCTTCAGAGTAGTGCCTGGTTCACCATGTGTGCCATGGATTTATGGAACGAATATATTTTTGAGAAAAAAATTCTTAAGTTTACACCAGAGCAGGTAGTGGACAGAGACAAATTGTTCCATTTAACAAAGATATTTTGATCCTTGATTTCTATTAAGTTATTGGACTATTTCACCAAAGCATGTAAGACTCAACCAGGCATTTTTCCAACTATTGTCTGTGGGTAGAATCTTGTGCTGTTAACCTTCCTCTCATTGTGACTATATATTAAGATAGCCTTATGTAGAATAATTATAGAATAGCACATTAGTAAAATCCAAAACACATAATCAAAATTGCACAAGATTAGCATATTTAATGACATCAGTCTAATAATGCAATATCTAATACTGATTTTTGAAAAGATATTTTAGCATTCATTCTGGTTAATTTTTTTTGATTTCTCAAAATTTATCCATGTCTTTGGTTAAGAAAAATGCCCATCTTGTTACAAATTTCCTGAACGCTTTCTTCACCTCCTGGTTCCTCAGAGTGTAGATGAAAGGGTTTATCAGCGGGGTGACCACACAGTAGAACACAGAGATCACTTTTCCAATGGTGAAGTTGTACTTGGCCGGAGGGCGGACATAGGTAAAGATGATGGTGCCATAGTAGATGGTGACTACCGTCAGGTGGGAGGCACAGGTGGAGAAAGTTTTCCTCCGGGCCTCTTGGGAAGACAGCCTGACCACTGTGGCCACAATATTCCCATAAGAGGAGACCGTAAGAAGGAAAGAGCTTAGAATCACAACTGAGGTGCATGTGTAACCCAGGGCTTCCACAAAAAATGTGTCTGAGCAGCAGAGTTTAGAAAGGGGGTCTGAGTCACAGAAGAAATGGTTGATCTTCTGGCCACAAAAGCTTAGCTGAGAGATGAGTATGGTCGTGGGGAGAGGAACAGAGAAGCCCCCAACCCAGGACCCAGCTGAAAACTTCAGGCAGATCTGAGCATTCATGAGAAGTGAGTAGCGCAGAGGGCTGCATATGGCCACATACCGATCATAGGCCATCGCTGCTAGCAGGATGCACTCGGTGACTCCCATGGAAAATATGAAGTAGAGCTGGGCAATGCATTCAGGAACAGAGATGGTGACAACTTTGGAAAGACAGGTGGCCAGCAACTTAGGCACAGTGGCCGTGGTGTACCAGATCTCTAAGAAGGACAGATTCCCTAGGAAGATGTACATGGGTGTCTGCAGTGTGGTGTCTGTGAGAACAATGAAGACGATGAGGGTGTTTCCCGTGAGGGAGAGCAGGTACACGGTGAGGAAGGTCACAAAGAGCATGAGCTGCAGGGAGGGAGAGCCCGGGAATCCCAGGAGAATGAACTCTGTCACTGCAGTTCGGTTTGTTCCATCCATAGCTCATCTGCTCTGACTTGGAAGGACCGACAACACCAGATGATGGCACATGAGCAAGGAGTTAAGACTGGAGTATTATTTTACAGTTATTTAGTGTTGAACAATCCTTAATAAGAGTGATTAATGCCTGTCAAAATGATTGACAGGTTTCTCTACACTTTACATGATTTGTTACATTGATTTTCCAGATAACTCTTCAGTGTGAGTTCCCTGATAATCTCCAATTTAGGAGTAAAGGAGCTCTTAGAGTAGGTAGTTATTGCACAGCTTTATCAGTCCTTTAAATTATGATGCTGTAGTTTGGAACCCGGAAAAGTGGACTTCAGAGACCAATCTGATGCATGCAGTATGGCTGTGTGTGAGAGTTCAGCATTCTGCTGTCCCTGAGGAAGTCACATCACAAAGTCCAGAGGGTGTGGGGAAGTCAGAGATGCTGCTGACAGGATGAGTCCTTCAGCGACCTCTCACAGATGTGCCAAGCACCGCAGGGAGAGACAGTGCTGCCCGCGACTGTAACTTTATGGACACAGTTTGTTGAAGGCTGCATGGATTTGGTGTGAATAAACCCTACATCTAGAGTGCAAAGCAGAAGGCAGAAAGCAATATATATAGTACATTTAAATGAATTAAATTTCACTGTTTGTGAATCACTTTATCGTGTTTTCCCCCTCTGATTAGGAACAGTTTGGCAAGTACATGTTAAAAGAAGTGAGAAATCTTGTGTTCAGAGAAAGGTAACCCCAGTCAGTGCAGTCACATCTTTTAGTGTCAACATATTTCAAGAAGCATTAAATACGTTCCGTCCTGGTAGCCATAAGAAAACTGTTCTTGCATATGTAAAAATACATTTTAAAAATCATATAATGTACATGCTGTAAGACAGTGACTTAATATCTCCTGTTTCAAAAGGAAAACCTTGTCTGAATGAAATGTGAAGACGCTTGACTCCCTCTATACATATTCCCTGCTTTAAATCTCTATGAGGACTCGAGTCATCAAGCTTAATTATGAAACACGGCACAGGTGTGTGCCTCAGTGCGCATGCTCCCTGTGAGTGCAGCGGACACAGCTGAGAATGCGGAAGGTGTGGATCTTAGACATCGTGAGCGCCATGTTCTGACCATTGAGCACTGTAATATGGTCGTGTGTATTTTCCTTTTCTTCAATATGAAGCTGTAAGTAGTAACGCCTAAATTTCATTAAATGTTTTATTATATCTCTATGAGTGATAAAAACTAACATGTACATTTTGAAATTTGTTCCACAATTGAAAAGATTTTGAAAGACATATGAAAGGAATCTATAATTTAAGAAAGTTTATATGCTGTACTAATTATTAAAAATATTTTTCTATTTTTCTTTAAATTCTTAAGAAAAATAATCACATTTATTTTATTTATAAGAGCCAAAGATTCATTTCTATTATGAAAAGGACATACCACACCCATTTTTCTTGTCATTATAAAGAAAAATATATTAATTATTTAAAAATAACACAAGCAGATGGGGCAAAGAGAATTATATGGATGTCAGAACCTTCTACAAAATATCAGAAGAAAATAATTCTGCCTTTTCCAATGAGATTTCAAGTTTTCCTGCATCATAAAGTTTTAAAAAGACAATGAAAGGCAGAAGATAAATGCCAGCCCAGTTAAAATAATAATTATAAAATACAAAGCATACAAATTTTTATTGGTCTTCCAGTTTGAATTTACAGCTTCTTCTGTACCTGAAAACCGCGTGACCTCCGAGGACCCTGCCTCGCCCTGCGGCTGCCCGAATCGTGGCAGTACCTCTGTGCAGTTGCTGGCCCTCCCCTCCTGCCCTGCAGAGTAACACGGGAGGTTTTCTCTGAGTGTACTCACATAATGTGCTCTATTTTGTTAATTTTCTGAAAGATACTCTTTTTAGTTCAATCTTCATTTAATTTTTCTTTTCGGCAAAGCTGTGCAAGGCAACATACTGACTTCAGTTTTTTCATAAAGAAGAAAAGACTTCTCACTGCTATGCCACCGCCTAACACAGCATCTGCACTCTGCATAAACACCAAATTCTGTGCGTTTTTAAGGCTGCTCCCAGCGGCCAGGCCACAGGGAAAGGCAAGGGCAGAGATCTCTCTTTTGACAAGGTTTAGGGTTTCATCAGCATGGAACCTCAAGGGCGTCTCCAGCTGGGGAGCAGCACATAGTTTCCCTGCGGGCTGTGGGTGAGGTTCAGCGTGCTCTCCTCTCAGCTCAAAGAAAAGAACTGAGGGGAGCAGCAGAACTGTATGCACAGGAACTGCAGGGATTGTGTCCTGCGTGGCTTCTTAGCTGCCACTGCCTATGAGTCACCCTTAAATAGGAGAGCAGAAATCGTCCCCTGATGTTTCAGCCATCACAAGTATTACCACAAAATCATGTACTCCAACATTCAACGTATGAACCACATAAGCAATTAAAGTTTTTCCTTTAAAATCTTAGTTATGAAGTAAAAAGGAAAGAAAACAAACATGAGATTGTCGCCCTTTCACAAAAAGTAAGACTGGATTCAGTGTTGTGCACATATACATGAACCAACGCCTTGTGATTAATGTAATCATGTTTTACTGAAAATATGTGCTAATAAAAATAAAAAAAGACATGTTAATGGAACACAAGCTGGTACAACAGCTATGGAAATCAGTATGGAGATTCCTCCAAAACTAAAGGAAGAAATTCCATTTAACCCAGATATTCCCTTTCTAGGGAAACTCTTCCAAAAGAGTTTAAATCCTAATATTACACTAATCCATGCACACCAGTATTTATAGCAGCCGAGTTCATAAATGATCAATCTTGGGGCCTCCTGTATGTCCATCAACAGATGCATGTATGAAGAAAATATGGTCGTTATACACAAAGGAGTATTACTCTGCCGGAAGGAAAGATAAACTTGGTTCATCTGTAGGAAAATGGATGCACCTTGAGCCCATAATATTAAAGAGAAATGAAACAGATACCTAAGCTTAAGCATCACATGATTTCTCGTATAGGAGAAATTCAAAATATAAGTGAAGACCAAAACGAACGATACATAATAGAAACAGCAAGATCTTTTCTGAGGCAAAGGGGTTAAAGAGTTGGAGGGAGGGGGAAGAGAGGGGAAGAAGATGAAAAGAGAATTGAGATGTGTCATACACACGACTGACTCCCCACAATGAGTGTCATCATTATGCAATGAGAACAAGTATTAACCAAAAACAAAAATAACTGAAAAACCTGAATGTTTTAATGAACATATAAATAAAGCAATGATATCCAGGATAGTACAGAATAAGGCTCGGATGTTTCACCAACAGGACACACGCAGGAACACTCAGAATGTATGCAAGGGTTGAAAGCGTGATATTGGTGATTTCAAATGGAGAAAAAGTTACAATTTTAACAATGGGATAAAGAAAGTTCTGATGATATGCACACATGTACAGTGACAAGGGAATTGAGAAAATATGTGAAACCTTATTAAATTGAATAAATTAAAATGTGTTCAGTTTTAAACATAATTTTGATAGAAATTGACAAACTGTAGTTGTATGTATGTATAAGTAGACACTAAAGTTAGGATTTTGACTCAGATCATCAAATGAAGCTACGTGACAGATAGATCATCACTAAGATTCACGGTTGTTGTGAGAAGAACGTTTGAAGTTTCTTTCCTTGGCGACACGGTGTGGAAGCTCTCAGTGATTACCCACCATCTGTCCTCGCCAGCTGCGTAACAGACTCAGAAGTCACACACTCCCCCCCCACAGGAACTTCCTGTTCACTGCCCACCGCCTCCTCCCTCCTTCCGAGTCCTCGGTAGTTACCAATCCACGTTGTGGTCCTCGAGTTTGCCTGTTTTAGGTTGCATTTATGGGTGAAAATGTCAGATACGTGCAGATTTCTTTGACTTATTACCTAGCACACCCTTGTCAGATTCCTCTGTGTTGCCATGAGTCACAGAATCTCTTGTGTTGTGTGGTGGTTAGGAACTCATAGTTTATGTGCTAGATGACATATTTGCCCATTAGTTCATTGACAGACCCTTAGGTTGATTTCTTATCTTGGCCACTCTGACTAATACTGCAAAAAACGTGGAAACCTAGGCATATCTTTCACATAATAATTCCAAAATGATTAGTTAAATACACATGATAATGCTGATCATGTAGTAATTTTGTATTTATAGTTTGAGGACATTCTAGGCTGGCTTTCATAATTGCCATAATAATTTATTTTTTTAAATTTTAAATTTTTTTATTGAGACAAATTCTCCCCATGTACTGTGGTTTGGCCTTGAAGTTGCTTATGTAGCCCAGGCTGGCTTTAGAGATGTGGTGATCCTCCTGCCCCAGTCTCCCAAGTGCTGGGATTGCAGGTGTGTGCTACCACGCCCAGTCATGCCATCATTATTTATATTCCTGAAAAGTGTAGGAGTTCTCCTTTCTCTGCACATCTTCAATGATCGGCTTTTCAGGTTTTATAAATATATCCACTCTCATGGGTGAGAGGCACTGTGTCGTTGTGGTTTTATCTTGTGTGTCCTTAGTTGTTAGTGATGCTGGGCGTGTTTAAACCACTCCCATGCCTGAACTGAGAGCACTGTAACACTGGTCCCCAATGCTTTTGGCAGTTGGGACTGGTTTTGTGGAGAGGAATTTCTCTGCAGATGGGTAAGGAGTGGCTTGGGAATGAATCAGGGGAGACCACGGCCCGGATCCCTAAGGTGCCCAGTACACAGCAGGGTTTGCTTTCGAAGGAGGATCTAGTGCTGCTGCTGACCCCAGAGAAGGCTGAGCTCAGGTGGCGATGTGAGGGGTGGGAGCGCCCAGGCTTCAGTCGTTGTCCAGCTCTGCTTCCTGCTGTGTGGACCTGATCCTGACAGGCGACCTGCACTATGGTTATGCACACTAGGGTTGGGACGCTCCTTGTATCCTGACTGTTTTCTTCAACCTGAGGTCTAGTCTGTCAGTAACCAAAACAGTTACAGCTCTGTTTGGTTAGTGTGAGCATAGCGTCTTTCTATCTTGGTCCTTTTATCCCATTTGTGTCTTTACGTTTAAAGTGTCCTCCACACAAGAATCCATAATACAGTAAGGTTCTGTGTATACATTTTTTGTTCTTGAGAAAAACTTGCCTCATGCTGAATATATGGTAAACTCAATACATCTCCCTCTCTCTTTGGCTTCCCTTAAGCCTAATTCTCACTTTGGTTTCTCTTAAGCCTATTTCTCTTTTTGTAGGCAAAGCTAGATGTTTTCTCTTACTTAATATCTGATGTGCTTCCTCATTCCCTGGGTACCTGCTCATATATCAAATGCTGTATCCTGTGCACCTCTCCATGTTCACAGGGTGAGGACAATGAGAGAATGGAGAAAAAAGGACAAAAGTCAGAATACAAAAAACTGAGATTGAAATCCAATCATAGAAAACAGACTAAAACCTATCAAAACAAAAGAATGAAATCATTACAGGATTTAAAAACAAAATAACAGGAATTGAACAATGATTACTATAATGTCTCATTTCAATATGTGTGAAGTTATTCTGAAGGAAACAAGAGACACTATGGTAGCCACTGTTGAATTCCTGCTGTCTTATTTTGAAGTCCTGTGTTGCTTATGTTGTTCTGTTCTGATCTGCTTTGCTCTGTTTTGTTTTATTCTCTTTAAAACAAAAAAAGTGAGGTTATATGGAGCCCTCTTTCCTGATGGAAAGTAAGGAAGAAAGAAGGAAGAGGAAGAGAAAGAGAGAGAGCTCCTAGGGATGCAGCACATTTATTTATACACTTAGGAGGTTGAGTATCAGGTGAAACTTCTCCACCATAGTTTATCCATGTGGCTTGGCTCAGGCCCCCAGTGTTCTTGAGACTAAAGCAGCTTATTCATGTGCCTTTCCTCATGTGCTCTGTGGTCTTGAGAATGGTGTTTCTCAGGCCCATATGCAATCAATCTCCAGCTTCTGCTTCTCCCTACACTGTAGCACTATAACTGTACCATTTTTCTTCAGAGTTCAGCTTTATCTTCCTTGTTCTTTTTTCTCTAGACTTTAAGGTCACTGATTATTTCTTTATTCATATTCAGTCTATCAACGAACCAA
>RJWT010008228.1:0-26573 GCA_004365215.1 Cuniculus paca | reverse complement strand
CCGCATTAGTCTACACGGTCAGCATCCATCTGAGGCCACACAAAAGGACAGCTCAGCCAGGCGTTTTCTCAAACGCCTGGGAAGCAGGACACAGCGGCTTTTTTACATTTTTGAAACCCATGAATATTGCAGACAGTCACAGGCCCAACCCTGGACACAGCAACTGTGGCCACTTAGGAGGAGCATCAGCCCCTGGACAGTTTGTTTACCCAACTCTCAACTTCCTTCCGCCGCGCTGAGGAGCGGGGCTTGCGCGGCTCCCTCCCCTGCGGAGAGCAGGCCGACTCCTAGGGCGGCAGAGCCAGCTAGGGGCGACACAGCCAAGACAGCATTTCGCACTTACATAAGTGAGGCAGGACTAATCCCGGGCAGAAACTCTTTCATCGCTTTTATATAATCTGCCCCTCGGTCACAGTTTTTGATGAGTAGACATTCATGCTTTACCGTTTTTATTAGTTCAGTGCATCTCTGTTGAGCTAGACATTGTGCTAACAGCTGGCTACAAGCATCAGTTGTTATTCCAGGATAAAAGAAGACACTGTTTTACAAAATAAATAGAAATGGCTATGGTTTAGGAAAGCTTCGTGCGTGTGTTTGCGTGTTCACCATACACATCTACAGGACTCGGGTAAAATGTGTAGTGTCATTTCCCCTGGTCAACCTGGCCTAAAACACACTTGATGAACACCAAGACGTTGTTTGAACTTGTAACCCCAGTTCTCAATTTATGGCTTCTGTCTGGCTCTGAGTAATCCAGTTGTTCAGCAATTTCATACTGAAAGTCCAGAAAGAATACTCGTTTCAGTACCAATTACACAAGTTATATTTTGTACATAGCCACATTATGTAAATTTCCATAACCTGGGTTACTATCACCATAGCGTGCTTAGGAAATGTGTGTGTTGAACTTGCCCTTTCAGTTTGTCAACCTGGGAATGTTGACAAGCTAACTCAGCACTAGATGAAAACACGTAATTCTCCCCACCAGCAAACAAAATGAAACTACGCCTTCCGAGTAATAGTCGAAAAAATTCCCAGACTCATGTTGGAAAATATCGTACAGATTACCCCAGCATTGCCCGCAGCTTCTAGTTTGCTTAGCAGCTGCCATTGCTTAAATGTAGTCTGTACCCACCAAACTCATGCTGAAATTTAGTTGCCACTGCAATGATACTACGAGGTGCCGGGACTTTTAAGAAGTGCTTGGTCACAAGGGCAGACCCTTGGGGAAGGGTGTGATGTGTTTCCTACTAGCCCTGGGGTGGTTACCTATCCCCGGGTATCACAAACTGGAAACAAAGCTGACGGCTCATCTGTCCCTGGTGGCGCTCTTTTTATTTCCATCAGTGTATGTTTGCAGTACATAACGATTACCCTCACTGTCAGGAGTTGGCACATGTACATAACGCATCTTAACTCCCTCCTTGCCTGCCCCCAAGCAGGCCCCCGTGGGTCACTCTCAAGTGGCATCAGGCCCCGTAAGATGCAGTTGCACTGTCTTAATCTTCAGAGCCGTGAGCTAAAATAAA
Source organism: Cuniculus paca (assembly GCA_004365215.1). NCBI lineage: Eukaryota > Metazoa > Chordata > Mammalia > Rodentia > Cuniculidae > Cuniculus > Cuniculus paca. The sequence continues at coordinate 25,044 of RJWT010008228.1, read as the reverse complement.
CCGCTATGAATTCCACGGTCTCAGGTAGTCAGATACAGGAAAGAAAAATAAACTAAGTCAGTGACCACTTAGAATTAGCTCTTTAATTTAACTTCCTTATTCCTATTTCTAAAGTGTGTTATGGAGGCAATAATTTCAATCTGGGGAAGCATCAATTATTTATAATTTAAATGTTTTACAATTTGCATACATACTACCTACTGACAAAAAATGTTTCTAATTATTTTTTGGAGTGGGGAGGGGGATTGAATCCAGAATCTGTGGATTCAATGCAGACAGGGCCTTCATGCTGAGCTACCTCCCCAACCTGTTTTTTTATTTTTTTATTTTGAGACAGAGTCTCACTAAATTGCCCAAACTCGACTCAAATATGTGATCCTCCTCCCTCGGCCTCCCAGGAAGCTGGGATGACAGGTATGCACCACCACTACCATCTGTGTTTCTAATTTTGACCATTAGATAATATACTTTTATGCAGTAAGAGATGATCAAGAAGTTCTTTATTTTTAATTCGTTTTTCTTCTTTTAATGAATAATTTGCAGAATAGTTTCCAAACATAATTCAAGCAACCTAATTTTCCCACCATTTATTTCCCATCATATATTGTACAGATAGTTAGGAACCAAGATTATGGAAAAAAAAGAAATAAAAGAAGTCAAAGAAAATCCCTTTCTTGTAACTATGAAATGGAATAGTTTTCGGTATTTTAAGTTTCAAATCAGTCTTCCCTAGAAATATTCTTTCAAATGAAAGTGTGATTTCCAAGACAGTCATGAAGCCTAATCCCCCAAGTGGTATAATGGAAACATCAGTGGAAAAATTGAGCGTTGAAGATGACTGAGCTGTTTTTCACTCAATCTGAGGCAGATAGAAAAACATGAGCAGTGCAGAGAAAAGGGGGGAAAGAGATAAGATTGGGCACGGAGAGACCAGCACTCACAGGTGTGCTGATTCTCTGAAGACAAAGGCGAGGGGCGAGCTTAAATGTACTCTGATGGGGGAGGGCACAGGGCTGCTGACATGGGCTGTTCAGCAAGACGTGGCTGAAGGGGGTAGGAGCATTTGTGGTATGCAGGGGGTCTGGCAAAAGGCAGTTTGGGAAGAAGAAACTGCAGGGGTTTCTGGGAAGAAGGAGCTAGACACCATTATGGTTCAACATGTGGTCTGTCACCATGATGGCTGGGCAAGTCTCAGGCGGGGGACCTATCAGAAGATAAGTTAGGTGAGAAAACTAAGTCAAAGGCGGAGTGAAAGGTAATTGTACCTATGTTAGTTAAGTAATTTTAATGTACCAAACTCAATAACTAACCACTATCAATAGCAATGTCATCTTAGTAGAAAAAATGATTCAAGTTACAAAATTTCTTAATGTGCTGTTAATAGCTCCTTTTTATAGCTAGAACTTTCCTTTATTTAATTTAAACTATTTGACTGAAAAAGATAAAAATCTCTAAAAGAATGGGAAAATACCATCTGGAAATATATATATCTGCACACATAGAAATGGAGACTTAACACAGATCTACACCAAAAAATACATTTTGGAAAATTTAGTAGATGTTAAATTGTATTATTTAGGAAGGGCAAGGGAGCAAGGGAGAGATTTTTAAACTCTATCAGCTTTTTTAGCAATTGCTACTATCTGAAAATACGTGGCTAGATATAACGACATAGTGGAAACTGAGTTAAAATCACAAATAATTCATTGCCTTCATACACTGTACCAGTGTAAACTGTTATGTTACTTATTCTGTTAACTCTGTCTTTTTTCCACTTCTCATGAAGTTAGAAGACAGCAAGTTATCTTTATAAAATAACTGCTTTTTGCATTTATAAATTAGTTCCTGTTTAAAATAAATATGAATAGTTATCAGAGCTTTATCAATGTATATAACTGGCTTATTTTGTTTATATTTGTTATGTTACAAACTTGAATTATACTTGCCTCTCTGAACCCACACATTTCAATAAATGTTCTTTCTCCAACTAATTAAGCATTATTTAACACATTTGGTCACAAATGAGAGCAACTTAAGCTAGCTTTAAAAAAGTAGAAAATTAATTATATATATGTACATTGAGAAACACAACTGAACTTCAAGATCAATTGGACTCAGGAACCAAATGCTATCACTGAACTTTCTGCCTCTTACCGTCTGTCTGTATACAGATTTCATTTTACTTGGTCATCACAGACTAACTTTCTCCTTGTGGCAGAAAAACAAGGTGCTTGAGAAATTCTAAGCATCATTCCAGTGGATAGGTTCTATGAAATTTCTAGGCCTCTAATTCATATATTCCCAAAAAAGGAGGGATATCCTTGGTTCACCTAAAATGAGCCATCCTGCTCCAGATCAAACAGGACTATAGATTAGCCCGGCCTGAGTCAGGTGCACACTTCTAAACAAACTTCAGGTCACCATGATGGCAGAGTTATAGAAGAATACATTACCCCACAGGATCTGTGCTGATGAACAGGGGAAGAAGTGAGATTATTACCAGAAGGAATTCTCAGGGTAGAGAAAACTTAAGTGATGACTAGAAGGGTACTCTGCCGTGCACACATCCATCCCACTGTGCCTACCTCCTAACTCATTTCCAAAACTTGCCACTGCGCTCACTGCGCTGCAATCCCTTAGAACAGAGATGTCCAGAGCTCACTGTGACCTTGGAAATGTATTTTATTTATACCCATTTAGTGGCCACTAGCCACAAATGAGCACTTGAAATGTACCTAGTGCAATTGAACAAAATGAATTCATTGTATAATTTTAATTTAAAGTTAAAAAGCCGCATATGGCTAATGTCTGCTTTACTGGACAGAAATGGCAGGACAGTGTTCAGACAGAGACTACCAAAGGAAATCACTTAATGGGTACTTGGTGAGATAATGTCCCTGGTGGAAAGAGAATAATAGTAATTTCTCATGTGTGACAATACTATAACCTGATAACATGGTGCAGTAAGAAATGTATCCATCATGCTGCATGGAGATAAAGAATGAGATGGGGAAAACATATGAAAGCAGAAATCAGAATAATTCTTATTCTCTTTCATTTGCCCCCAGTATTTTGAGAGTTGTCACAGTAATAACCAAAAGAAAAATTAAACTGGAATATTCTAGAATTGCTTTTATTAACTTAGATCAAATGGTAGTTTTTCGGTATGCCACCTCAAACACTTGGAAGTAATACAAGCTCTACCAAGGAAAGGGGAGATCAGATAACATGGATACTAATTTATTACCCTGTACTTTCCTCTCCTTATACCTTCCAACCCTTGTGTGCAGACAGAAGGACCACCTACACTTCTCTTCATTTTTCTCTATCAGTATGATGTTCTTCCTATATGATGGTTTTCTCACTGCTAAATGAGGTTATTGTATTGGCTAAGTACCTGGAGTACAATGCAGTTTTAGAGAAAAGTATAACACAGCATGATACAGTACTCACCGTCAGCATGATGGAGTGAGCAGAACTTCTCAGCAAATAGACCAATTTAACACAAAATGATCAACAAGTTCATGCTTAGTAGGGTGCAGGATGCAGAAGCTAATCGTTCTTATTCATAATAAAGAAGTACATTACTTTGTTCTGGGTGGGAGTACTTGACTATATTTAGAGCAGATTTTTCCCCCACAGCTGAATAATGACAAGTGACATTTATGTAGTGACTTCACTCAAAAGTCAAATCACAGGCCATAAACCTTTTAAAATGACATAAATATGTCACTTACCAGTAAATGCAGCCACCTATCATGTAGAAAACAGGAAGCAGCTTTCAGAAACCTTCAAGGGCATACACATATGAGGAGGAAATTGAATTCTATGCCTAAAATAAATTGATAATCTAAGTAAAATGAAAGAAATAATCTGCTATTGTAAAATTACTCAAATTACTTTGACTTATTTAACTATAAAGGTATGGGCCTAACTCAAACAAGAAATTCTGTGCTTACTAACAGCTTTTATTGCTTACACTTAAGTCAAGTACAAGAACTTCAACCATTAGTCTCTAAATAAAAGTAGATTCTTCATACATTTTTGTTAAATGGCTAAATTAACAGTTCTTTGACTTTGTTTATTTCTTTTGTTTTTAATTTTATTTTAGAAAGAATAAAATCAAGCAAAATAAAACAGAATAAAGCCAATCAAAACAAGACAGTACACCTGGGGATCTAGCTCAGCGGCCTAAGCGCCTGCCTGGTAAGCGCAAGATCGTGAGTTCAATCCCCGGTGCCACAAAAAAAAAAAAAAGAAAAAAGAAAAAAAGAAAAAACAAGACAGTGCAAGTGATACAGGATTTCAAACCAAGATAATAAGAAATCAGCAATGGTTACCATAATGCCTCTTGTTGTCTTCAAAATAGCTGCCCATACCTTCAGACATAGTAAAATCAAACAAAACAGAAACAGAATAGAACCAATCAAAACACAACAGTGAACACAATAAAGGACTTCAAAACAAGATAACAGTAAATCCAAAATGGTTACCATAATATATCTTGTCATCTTTGAAATAGCTGCCCATGCCAACAGATACTACAAAATCAAATAAGGTAAAACAGAATAAAACCCAATCAAATAAAACAGTGAGAATGATACATGATTTCAAAACAAGATAATAGGGAAATAATAATGGCCATCACCTTCAGAAGGAGATCCCCATAGATGCTACATTAGGTATTGTTATCCTCTGAATAGATGATCAGACCACTGGCTTTAGGCCTGCAAAGTCAGTGAAACACTAAACACTGTGAGCATTAAGTTGTATTCTACCTCATTAGCTATCATCACAGCCTGGGTTTCTCCGGATCAGCCAGTTGCTTAACAGGGGACGGGGGTAAGGAATGTTGGCTCCTCTTGTCCCCCTGCATCTGCCTCTCCCCCAGTCAGCCCACGCATGGTGCCAACTCACGGGAAGTCTTAGCTTCTTGTTAACCTCTCGCTTTCCTTTCTTAGACTTTGATATGTGTATCTGTTCAACAATCAGGTAACATAGTCATTGATGCTTTAGTCAGATTTTCTATTGCTGGGACAAAATACCTGATACTCAGCCAGGCATGGTGGCTCACGGCTGTAATCCCAGCACTTGGGAGGCTGAGACAGGCAGGTCGTTGTGAGTTCAAGACCAGCCTGGGCTACAAAGTGAGCTCAAGGCCAGCCTGAATGGCATAGTGAGACCCTGTCTCAAAAACACAAGGGCCGGGGATCTAGCTCAGCGGCCTAAGTGCCTGCCTGGCAAGTGCGAGGTTGTGAGTTCGATCCCTGGTGCCACAAAAAAAAAAAAAAAAAAAAAACCCTGATACTCACCACTTAAAGGAGAGCTTTAACTTGGCTAATGGTTCACAGGATAGTCAATGGTAGACAGCCTCCAAAGCAGGAACAATGGCAGAAGGGTATGGGGCAGCAAAGCTCCTCAGTTCATGGCAGCCAGGAAGCAGAGCGAGAGAACAATGCAAAGAGCAGAGGGAGCAGAAGAGAGAGATCGACACAGGCCTCAAGGCCATGCCTCCATAACCCACCCAGACACATCCAGAAGTGTGCTCAGCCAACCCTCAGAGAAGATGCCAAAGCTGACCAAGTTGAAATTCTGCCCTAATCTCCACATTGATTGTGACAAGAGGAGATGAAAATGGGTGGAAGCTGTTAGTCTAGAATTGTATATTTCATTACCACCCTTCTAGTAATTTTTTCAAAATCCAGTCAAACTCATCTATTCAAAGCATTTAGAACAGAAGATTTTGTTCTGATGCTCACTATATTTGGGAGTTACTAGAACTTGTCAGTGTCAACTGCAAATTTGTTTGGCACTCTGTTTTTGATACTTATCAGGTACCTCCCAGAACCAGTTATGCAGTACTGTACCCAGATACCACTGTACAGACTTTCTCTTTGCTTATTTACTTACTCTTGTGGATGAGAGTAAATTTTTAGCATAGTATAGAGTTTAGCATAGTATTCCATGCCTCTAATGTTAAAGAAGTTTATTAGTGCTTTTTTTTTTCATTTTAAAGTAGAACAATTTATTAAAGGAATTATGGTGCATGTTTGAAAGATTTTTAAGAATTGGACCATAACAATGAATTACAGGACAGTGATTTTTAGGAGTATGATTTCAGGATTTTAAATGATATGCTAAGATTTAAAGGTGAGTTGTGAGACTCCAAGCATAATTGGTTTCTGTTGCAGTGGAACATTTTTACTTCATGAAAATGCTCACATTTTTACTTCATAAAAATGCTCACAGATTTTAAAAATACTACCAAATCTGATTTTAAAAAGGTATTTACTAATGCTGCCTAAATACTCCAATCTTTCTCTAAAAACTATATGCATGAATACGTTGACTGGCTTTCCACAGAAAAGATGATATATAAAATAATGGATAGAGCTATTAAGGTACTTGCCATTTCTTCCACTTTCTGTCAACTGCATCTAATTTACCAATTTACAGAGGCCAAACATACTCCTTTTCAAGATACTAAGTCATATCATTTTTTTCTTTACCACAGACTTCTCCATAAACCAAAATATGCTTGATTGAATGTATTCCTATATCATGAAATACTAACCAAATTACTCTCAGCATTGTTTCAGTACTTATTAAATTTCAAACTCCCAATCTATAGTAAATGTATTACCCTTGGCAATATTCACATAAAATTTCCACTGGAATTCAATTCTAAGCCTTTTAAGCATCAACCAATTACTTTCAATTGCCTAATAGCTATTTCCTCTTATGTGTTAGTCAGCTTTCTGTTACTGTACCAAATACCTAAGAAAATTGGCTTTAAAGAGAAAAGGTTTGTTTTGGTTCCCAGTTCCAGAGATTCTAGGAACCACCAACATATATATGTTGTCATTGATGGAAATGTCATCATGCAGAGCATGACTGCACAAGCACACACACACGCAAGCACACAATCTATCAGCTTTGTTTCTCTGGAGAATTCTGATGTTTACACAATAACCAATTTTTAAGGTGCAAGAGTATTGGATGGATATACACCATCCAATACTGGATGGTGTATATCCATCCAGTTTCTCTGGGATCCAGAAACGTAGAATACTTTTTACTTTATATCTTATCTTTCCATGATCTTTGACTTTTTACAACTACTTTTAATGACATATGATTAATAACATGATTATATTCTAAAAATAAAGGTTCTGGTGGCTCCTTCCCTTCCTCTAGGATGGCCCCCAAAACCCCCTCATCAAAGGTGAGAACTCTACTGACACAGGCATTTATACAAATTACAGAACTACGAGCGTTTCTTCCTGAGTAGGCTCTAGACTGAGCCTTAAATTAGTAACCCTGTTTCACACAACTTCCACTCCCTTCACTGAAGAGGCTTAACTGGAGATTTCCTCAAACAGAACTGTGAGCCTGAGAGGGCAACCCATCGTGAGGGAGGAAGGGGTGTTCAGCCACGGTGGCCTCTGCTCTCTTTCTCTTTGTTTTCCCGGAAAGGTTTCACTGCTTCTGGAGTCATTCCCTTTGGACTTAGGTTCCTTTGATGGCTGAGTCTTAGTCTTTTATAATTGCAGCTGAAGTTTCTTATTTTCTCCAAATTTTCTGCACTGGGCTTGTCTACTGGTACTGGTCAACGCTAAGTCACTAAATGTTCTGCGCTGTATCTCTGCAGATGGGACAAGCTGGACCCTAGTGTTAGTTTAAAAGTCAAATTTAGACAATGACATGAAGAGTCCACAGACAGGAGAAGCCTGAGCACACATACCTACGCATCGAGGCTGAAAAGTTCTGCTCTTTATCTCCTTAGAATTCAGTCACGGTGAGCGCTCAGAAAAACCCAGCCTCTCATGATGTCCCCTCATGCCAACAAAACGCCATGAAATAGCTGCCATTTTCCCTGCCGTGCATTAAGGGAATGTATCTGCATCGTCCTTTATGCAGAATGTAAAATATTTATAAGTGTTCTTATGTTCTTCACAAAGCGAAAACGACCAACGCCTGCACCATCCTACCTGGCTTATGCTCTCAGCTTATCCAAGGAGGGACGGCACAAGCGCCTTGTACAGAGCAGCACACTCTGGACTGTGCTCACGGAACCCTGAAAGTGATCATCCCCTGGGCCTCGGCACCCTAAGTGCCTCACTTACTCCACCAGGGTTAACCCCAACTCTGGATCTCAGCCAGTTCTGGTATCCCTTGACACAGCGGAGTAGAGGAACCTAGGGGTGACAGATCTCTTCCCTTTCCCAGCCCCAAGCCCGCCATCATCTCTCATTAGTAAAAATGTATTTAGTCAATGAGAAGCCCTTGAAAGAGCCCTCCAGGAAGTGAATCAACACCACAGAGAACACCTAGGCCAGAACCAGCACGGGGGAAGGGCCTAGAGCTCTAGTCAAGCCCATTGCTTATATATTGAGTGCCTACTAAAATTATTAATGTAACTCTAGGCTGCAGTTTTAGGTACCTATTATTTATCACAAAGCAAGCAATAATTCTACTCTTTTTTGCCCTGGGAAGAAAATACCTGGAGTGAGTTCAGCAGACATTTCTAATTATATTCTGTGAGAAAAAGGTTAAAAAGCCGATAATGTTTAGTCTGAAAAAGAAATGACTCAGGGACTCCATGATAATCGTTTTCAAACATTTGAACAACTGCCAGACAAGAAAGAATCACGCTCACTCCATGTGGTCACTAGGGTTAGAGCCAAAACTGGTAGGAGGCAGCTGCACGGGAACAGACCTGGGCTTGTTGTGAGCCCTGGTGCTGCGATTATTGTTGTGAGCACTCTCTCCTGGCTTCGCGGGGTAATGATTGGATTCTTACCAAAACAAACCACACTGTGATCGCAAGCTGTATTGGAATAGCGTTATGCTCACAGGCCTCGCCAACCAAAACATTAGGTGATGGCAGACCTGGGAAGCTACCTTCCTTTTCCCTCCTTACTTGGTGTTTTTTATTATGTATGCATGCTTGTTTGCTTGTTTTCACTCCGTGTTGGTGGAGGCACTTCAGATTGCTGAGACTATGTTTTCCCAGGTGGTCTTGCTAAGGACCTCTCATGGAAGCTGCATCATAGTCTTTCCACCTCCCCCTCCACAGTGCCATGTCCCACTAGCTTTCATTTTATCCCAGCAACATGCTCTCCAAGTCCTACGGAGCATATGCTAGTTGTGCCATAGGGACCAGTTCTCTCTGTCTCTCTCTGTCTCTCTGTCTCTGTCACACACACAGGCACATACCATAGCACGTGATCTAGGCTGAACCCATCCAATAGTGTAACATCCCACAACTTATGGTGATTTGTCGAACCCAAAGAATAGGCACAGAACATGAGTGGGATAAATAAGAATGCCTGCTTGCGTTGGGCTGAGCTGAAACTAGAAGCCAAACAGTTTTTGAATGCACTTGAGGCAGTTGATCCTGCAACTGGAATCTCAGTCTTGTGGGAAACACGACTTACAGTTACCTTCCTGATAGAAACAGAAAGAGGACCTTCTGGCAGCCCGTTTGCAGATCTGAGCTCCTGAGGCTCCCAGATGCACTCTAGCTCCTATATTCTGTGACTACCCCAGGATTCTTCCAGAAAGTCCTTTTTTCTCTTACCGTGACTGAAATTTCAAACTCTGTTACTATTTCCTACCAAAAGAGTCCTGACGAGTATGCTCAGTGGCAAAACAAATATAGGGTTCAATAGAGAATAAAAAGCTTGTGGTTCTAATAATATAAACTGAGAAAACAAAAATATATAACAGTGCTATTCGCAGAACTATGGGAACTGGAAACACAGGAAATGATGGAGCACAACAGGATGCCCAAATAAAATGTAGGTTATTGAGGTTAACATGAGACACAAGCCTTCATGGGAGGTATCAGGCACAAGCTGTGGATACAGCATAGACTTGTTACTCGAAATCAGAATGTAAAACTGGTTCACTAAAGCAGTTCGTCAGCCTTTGGAAAAATATTCACTTACGAATCATTACATTTTTTGATATAGGATCATCCTGCGTAGCCCAGGTTGGTCTTCTGGGTCAGCCTCCTGGGTGCTGTGATGTGCTGCCACACTTACCTTACAACTTTTTCTTTTATGAAGAAAAGAAAAAAAGAAAATTGAATGCTAATTCACTCTGAAAACTAAGTCAACAATGCATTAAGTTTTTAAAAATGTTACTCCATGAATCCATTCCTAAATCATATAATAAGATATTCTGTACTTCCCTTAAAAAAAAAAAACAAGTCCAGTGTCATCATTATGACAGTGACCAATTCAAGAATACAGAGGATTAAAGACTTCTTTTTAGAAGAAACTCTTTTCCCAGAAAACTGGTTAGTGCAGCAGGCAATGAAGTGGATGTGGTAATTATGATGTTATGCCATGCCCTCATTGATCTCAATTCTCATTTGCATTTTTACTAAGAACTTTTGGCAGTAAGTTTATAACCTATGCCAAGAAGCATTTGCCCTGGCAGCCATCTAAGCAGAATATCTCCCCAACAGGGTACTAAACACCTGTCTTTTTTTAAAACACTTTTTACAATGTAGAATGTTTCCTTGGCTTCCAAAATAAAATCAGATTTTTTTTAAAAAAGCTAACTGAGGTTAAGTTAAAATAATGATTAAAGCCGGGTGTGGTGGCTCACACCTGTAATACCAGCACTCGAGAGGCTGAGACAGGCGGATCGTTGTGAGTTCGAAACCAGCCTGGGCTACAAAGTGAGCTCAAGGCCAGCCTGAACGGCATAGTGAGACCCTGTCTCAAAAACGGGACTGGGGATCTAGCTCAGCGGTCTAAGCACCTGCCTGGCAAGCGCAAGGTCATGAGTTCAATCCACAAAAATGGCATATACTGTAAATGTTTTCTAAAAGAAACAAAAAACCAAAGCCAAGTTATAATTACTTTAAATAATATTTGTATATATTTAAAATATATATTTTTATATACAGATGGTTTTCAAAGTGTGGTCCCTAATACTGTATTAGTTAAAAACACAAATTTCCAGATTCCATCTCACACAGAATAATCATAATCTCTGGAAGTTAAGTCCTGAGTTCCCATTTTTAAGAGCAGATGTTGATCATGAAGAAAGCTATGCATGTGTGAGAGGTTAGGTAGATAGAGGAATTCCAAGTCCTCCACTCAGTTTTACTGTGAACGTAAAATTACTCTTAAAAACCGAGTCTATTCTTTTCAAATGTAACTGGAAATTAATTTGTTTTTTGCACCTGAAACATACCCACTGCAAAGAATTATTGTATAAGCCAAAGCTTGGGAACTAGCCCATAAAGACTGATTTTAAATGCAAAATATTTTATAACTATAGATGTTATTAAAATCTGGAATCTAGCAGAGTAAACAGACTCTCTGAGAGAAACAGTCCAAATGCTGCAATATAGCATCATGGGGAGGACAAGAAGGGAGGAAGTGGGTCCCCTGGACCCAGGAAGAATCTAAAATGTGAACTGAAACCCAAAGAAAGAGAAAAAGAAAAACTTAAATGAAGAGGAAGGTGGTAGCTGGCAGCACCTTAGTCTGGAGCCGGACTCACCCTGCAAGAGGAGCTCTTGGAACCTGGGGATGCACGGTCACAGTGGTGGTGGCCGTGGCTGCTGGCGACCCCAGAGGTCTCTGTGGAGAGGCGCAGCAGTGGAGGAGAGTGGTGGACACGGAGGTCTTTGCTGGCTGGCAGTGAGTGCAGAGGACTCAGTCTTCCCGCATGAGACAGCGATTGGTCGGGAGCCATTTTGGAGTCGAACAGGATAAGCCCGGGGCCAGGACTGCTGCTGGCTTGTTCCAGCAGCTCCACCTTGGGTGTGGACCTATGGAAGTGGCTTAGACGAGTCCTGCTCACCTGTGTGTTCCAGAGAACATCACAGTTAGGTTCCTAGCCAGCTTAGGCCCACAGGCCATGGCTGGCTCTGCTCCTGTGCAAACTCCAAGGGCCCTTGTGGGCCAGTACCCAGCTCAGTCCAGAAGCACAGCTCAGTCCAGAAGCCCACCATCAGATGCCCAAAACCAGCACTGGCTAGAAAAACCAAACAGTCTTGCTTCAGAAAAATTGTACCCAACGCTGGAAGTGCCTGGGACCCCAATACCCACTTGTCCAGAAGAACCCAGGAATATGTTAAGATGAAGAAGGAAAAGGCAGTCTCTGGCATCCAACCCAAGCAGCGCAAGTCCAGGAGAGGTAAACATGGAGGAGATTGGGAGTCACACAACTGAAATGTCTGAAGTGATGTTAACTGAAGTAAATAAACAACTTCATGAGGCAATAAAAGAAATTATAACAGAAATACTATTCCAGGTAAAAGAAGAAATGAAAAACATAATAAAAGAATTGCTAAGCACCTCTAAAGAAGACATAGATTAAGAAAAATAGAGGACCATAGGAAAATGAGGGAAACCGTGAATGAACAATACAAGAGAGATTTAGCATGCATGAAACAGATTCAAAGAGATATCCAGGAAAGTAAACACTCCATTGAAAACTGGCAACACCACTTGACAAAAACTGAAGATAGACTGTCAGACCTTGAAGACAGATTTGCAGCTTACAATCACAAAAGGAAAGATCTCTTAAAAATAACAAAGTCTCAGGAAGTAACAATTCAATGGCTGCAAGACAACTCAAATAAACATAACTTAAGAATTAAAAATGTGAGTGAAAAAGCTGGGGTCAAGACAAATGACATCAGGACTCTACTTACAGAAATAATTTCAGAGAACTTCCCAAGTATGGGAAAAAGAAGTGACATTCAAATAAACGAGGCATATAGAACTCCAGCTAGCCATAACCAAAACAAATCTACACCCACACATATAATAATCAAGATCCTAGAAATTCAACACAAGAACAGAATATTAAAAGCTGTTAGAGAAAAGAAACAGATCACCTATAAAGGAAACCCATCAGAATCACGGCGGACTTCTCAACACAAACCATCAAATCAAGAAGAGCCTGGAGTGAAGTAATGCAAGTCCTGAAAGAAAACAATTTCCAACCCAGACTGATGTACCCTGCAAAACTTTCCTTCAAAATTAATGGAGAAACAAGATACTTTCATGACAAAGAACAACTCAAGGAATTCATGACCACCAAACCAACCCTACAAAGAATACTAAAGGACATTCTAGAGAGAGATAAAAAGGACCACAGTCTCAGAAACAGTGGCAGAGGGGGACCATCAAGCTGGGGCAGTCGATTTAATGGAAGGGAAAAATAGGGAGCCAATGGCAGGAAAATAGCATGGTAGAGACAACAGTGCAAAAGGGCCATAACTATTAATGTAGAGTGCCTCAATGCACCCATAGAAAGAAACACAGGCAGGGTGGATCAGGAGACAGGATCCATCAATATGCTCTATACAAGAAACACATTTAACTAGAAAGAAAATTCATAGACTGAAAGTCAAAGGAGAGAGAACAATGCCCTATGTGACAGGAAGCCAGAAAAAAAGTAGGGGTAGCTTGCCCATCAAGTGCAGAATGGGTAGGAAAGACATGGCATTTTATGTGGTGGAAACCTACACAGCTATAAAGGAAGATAACCTCAAGGCTCTTGTAGGTGGATGGAGGCAACTTAAGATCATGCTCATGGATGAAATTGTTCAGAGTCACATGGGTGAATTTTGTGTTGTCTCCCTAGTATAACAAACTAAAGGAGTTAGTGGGATCCAAAATGCACAATACATACTGGGAAAGTCAAAGGGGAGGAATTATCTAAAAAGGGAAGGCAGTGGCTATTGTTAATCTACTTTCATGATTTGAAACTCATACTGTCTTCATTGTTCTGATTAGTTTCATTTTATTTTGTTTTGTTTGATTTTATTATAGTTGATGGCATGGACAGCTATTTCAAAGATAATAAAATATATAATTGCAGCCATCGAGGATTTCCAATTATCTTGTTTTGAAACCCTGCATTGCTTTCATTATTTTGTTTTGATTGAGTTTACTCTATTCTGTTTTGTTTGATTGTAGTATGTCTGAAGTTGTAGGCAACTATTCTGAATATAACAAGAAGCATTATGGTAGCCACTGCTATTTTACTAGTATCTTGAAGTTCTGTATTGCTTTCATTGTTTTCTTTGCTTGGTTTTGTTTTTTATACTGGTTTTATTCTGTTCTGTTCTGTTTGATTTTATTTATCCCTGATGGAATGGGCAGTTACATTGATGATAACAAGAGGCATTATGGTAGCCATTATTGATTCCCTTTTACTGTATTTTGAAGTCATGCACTTTGTTCATTGTTTTGTTGAGATTGTTCATTGTTTTGTTACACTATTCTGTTTTATTTTGGTTGCATTCTCTTCAAAAGAAAAAAAAAAAGAAAAATATTGTGATGAATGTGAAACCAAAAAAAAAAAAAATCTGGAATCTATCACATACTGAAAATTTTCTGGTATAGTAAGTATTAGAGAACTCTCATTAATAAACACTAAGAATTGGGTGTGATGGCGTGCACCCATAATTCTAGCAATTTGAGAGGCTGAGGCAGGAAGATCATTCAGTTTAAATTCAGCCTGGGTAATTTAGCTAGGCCCCTGTCTCAAAATAAAAACTAAAAAATTGTCTAGAGATACAACCCAGTGTGAGAGAAAAGAAACACAAGAACCAGGTGCAGGGGTGCAAGCCTGTGATCCCAGCTACTCAGGAGCTTGAGTCAGGAGGACTGAAAGCTCAAGGTCAGCCTCAGTGACTCCCATCTCAAAATGTAAAATATATAAAGGAGGAGATAAATGTAGCTCAGTGGTAGAGTACCCCTGGGTGTAATCCCCAGTACCAAGGAAGGAAGAAAGGAAGGGGAAGCTGGGCCTGGTGGCGCATGCCTATAATCCCAGCACTCGGGAGGCTGAGACAGGAGGATCACTGTGAGTTCAAGACCAGCCTGGGCTACAAAGTGAGCTCAAGGCCAGCCTGAACGGCATAGTGAGACCCTGTCTCAAAAACACAAGGGTTGGGGATCTAGCTCAGTGGCCTAAGCGCCTGCCTGGCAAGAGTGAGGTTGTGAGTTCGATCCCTGATGCCACAAAAAAAAAAAAAAGAAAGAAAGAAAGGAAGGAAGGAAGGGGAAGGAAATAAGCAGGGAGAAAAAAAAGAAGGAAGGAAAGAAGGAAAGAAGAAAGGAAGGAAGGAAGGGTATCAATCAGTGCTACTAGAGAAACTATATTTAACACAAAACATACAATATACAAGAATTTACAAATTTTGGCTTACAATGGTCATCCACAGATTCAGGTGTGGAAGAGTGGGAAAAGGCTATCTGTGCGCTGAGAAGCTGAAGGATCCAGCAGAAGGCCTGGAGCTCAGTGTAGTGTCCCATTCAAGTCTGTGAAGAGTTTGGGCTGGAACTCTTGGATGACATCCAAGCTTAAAAGAAGACAGGGGCTTCTCAGAAGAATCAGCAGTGAGTGTTCCTTCTTCGTTTCTCTTTTATTCCACTCAAGTGGCAAGCCTACCCAGAATGGGTCTTCTGTCTTCAGTAAATTCCCTCGGCCACGTCCAGAACTATGCTGATCCAATTTAGTTGGCCATTCTTGCTCAACATGACAGAATCACCTGACTGTCACAGAAGTGAGAGAAGCATGTCTTTGTCAATATTTCCCAATTCCATTATATCCCCTCCTCTCTAAAAATTATTTTCCCAGCTATCAGTGGTAATCCCCTTAAAGTCACATTTATGCTGAAGACCTGCACCCTTGGTCGTGAGAGTCGCACCCAATCAATCCCATGAAACCTTTTTCTCTCATTAGAGTTGTGAAAGTGGTATGGTTTATACATTGCGTCAACTTGAGAAGTTTAGAAGTTTAACTAGACACTCAGCAGGGAGACAGGGTTCTCACTTTGTAAACATCCTCATCCTGTGAAAGTGGAAGGGCACAGAGATTTTGTGAGTGCTATATGTGCCCTGGGTGGATGGCGGGGGATGACCTGCATACAATATAAAGGAGGAAAAGAGGCTTGCTCGCCTCCGCGTTTGCTCAGGCTGTTGCCCCTGTGCCATGCCATCCTACCTTGGAGCCAGCTGATTACAGACTGATACCTCCACAAACTGTGAGCTAAATAAACCTTTCCTTCCTTAATTTTAGGTGTTGGGTATTTTGTCTCAGCAATGAGAGAAAAGTAACCAAGACTGAATTTAAAAGAATAGGATAGTTGAGAGCTCTCATCAAAAGATTAGGAATGAAATACAGTCTAGACTCAAGCTCACCAGAGCTGCTCTGCTCCTACACTTAACTGCTTAAAATAAGCTATCTGAACTCCTATGTTTAGATAAGTGTCCCTCATGTGGCATGTACCAAAAACTTGGTTGCTGCCAGTCAGTGTTTACTAGGGAACAGATATGAGAAATACAAATATATAAGAATTTATAAAATTGGCTTACAGTGGCCACCCACAGAGTCAGATGTGGAAGGGTACAGAGGGTGTCTGCACATTGGAAACCAAAGCATTCAGTTGAAGGTCTAGAGCTCACTGTAGTGTCCTCTGTAAGTCCGTATCTGGAGGTGAGGGGTCTGTGAGGAATGGCTGAAGAGTCTATGCCAGCAGCTAGGAGATAATGTCCAAGGCAAAGACTGGAGCTCCTCTGAAGAAACAGAAGGAGATTGGTCCTTCTTCATTTTACCTTTATACCATCCAGGCAATGAGCCACCCTGATGTAGGTCTGCTACACCCTAGGGTATAGAATTGCTGAACCAATTTAATTGAGCTTCTCTTACTCACACTGACACAATCAATCAACCATCACAGTTGCTAACCCATCACACTATTGGGAAGTGTTGGGGAACCTTCAGGAGTTGAGGTCTAGTAGGAAGAAGTTAGGTCATTGAGGGTCAAGGCCTTGGCCTAGTGGGAGGAAGTCAGGTCACTGAGGGTCAAGGCCTGGGCCTAGTGGGAGGAAGTTAGGTCACTGAGGGTCAAGGCCTGGGCCTAGTGGGAGGAAGTTAGGTCACTGAGGGTCAAGGCCTGGGCCTAGTGGGAGGAAGTTAGGTCATTGAGGGTCAAGGCCTGGGCCTAGTGGGAGGAAGTTAGGTCATTGAGGGTCAAGGCCTGGGCCTAGTGGGAGGAAGTTAGGTCACTGAGGGAGGTGGCCTTGGAGGGAATGTGGGGCCTTCAACCCTTCTTGTCTGTCTGTGTACTGAGCACCACAAGGTGAACAGGCCTCATCAGCCACATGTTCCTGACATTATATACCGTGCAGCCACTGGGCCAAAGCCACAGAGCCAAGTGACCAGGGAATGAAACCGTGAGCCAAAATAAACCTTTTCTTCCTTGTAAATTGATTATCTCTTACATTTTATCACCATGGCAGAAACCTAATTCACATATCAACAATAATCAAGATCAGTGTAAAAAGGAATACTGAGACTGTGAAAAGAACTTTAATTGAAAATAAAAATTCAATAGAAGGGTTTAAAGATGCACTTAAAGACATCTCTGAGAAAGTTGAGCAAATTAACAAAGATACAGAAAACAGCGAGGGAAATAAAGGTCTAATATATGAATAAAAGGAGTTTCAGAAAGAAGAGAAAAAATCATCAAAGAAAAATATCTAATTTCCTGTATTTAAAGATCATGACATTACAGACTAGAAGGGTACTTGGAGTGCCCAGCCCAGTTGGTGACAGGGAACCATAGACCAATCCACATGTAATGACTTTTTAGATCAGAAATCAGATTGTCACAAAGATAAACATGGAATAACCTGACGTATAATGGCTATCCAAAGATATGATTTACTTCAGACTTCAAAGCAGCAATACTGAAAGTTAGAAGGCAATATACAATGCCTTCAAGATACTGCAGGGAAAGTATTCTCAACCTAAATTTCAACAGTCAACCAAATTATGAATAAATTGGAAGTGTAGAACAAAGACATTTTCAGACATGTGGGTTCTCAGAAAAATCTTTCTCCCTGTGCAAATAGCTGCTACACTAAGTTCTCTAACACAGTAAAAAAAATAAACCTAAAGAGATTATAGGAAACAGGAGCTCTAACACGTTACAGGCACTTGTCAAATCCTTGAATGATGGTAAAGGAAAATCAGAACATTTGGATACCAAGCATGGAAACCAGTGAATTCTGCTGAGGCTATGTCAGAAGGTTCCATAAGAAAGACAACTTGAAGATGAAAGTGAGAGACTATCTATGTGTCTGAACGTATTGAGAAGTTATTACACATGTGGGCTTGACACGATGGGCACATAAAAAGCTAAGGAAATTTAAAAGCAAAACAAAACCACGAGGCAACTATTGACTTCTGTCTGCAAGAAGAGAAGCATAGTGATTATTTACCATGTGGCTTAGCTCCAAGTAGCAATCATTTGGACATCACAGTGTACACAATGAGTATTGACCTCACCAAAGTATAATCTATGGAGAAAGAGAACTAGGGTGAGCGTGTGTGCGGATGTCAGAAGCCAAAGAAGGAAAAAGAACTGAGTCCTCTTCTTCTACAGTGAAATAGATAATGTCTAAAATGGAAAAATCAAGTTTAGCAACACAGCCATGTTATTTAAAGGTATGAAGATAAATACCCAAATAAGGTAAACAAGGGGAAATGGTTGCCTATGAGGGAAGAGAAATGGCCATAGAAGGAAGGAGGGCTGAGTAGAAAGAGCGTCAGACTATTGTGCAACTCTGAGTCTCAGCCAGTGCACTGGGCAGCTCCTGAACAAAGACTGCCTCATAGACAAATTTCTTTTCAATGGAAATGGCCAGACCTAGTCCACACACCACCCCCACGACCCTAGCAGCCACCTTGCTCAGTCTGCGGCTCTGTCTGCCTGAGGAGAGCATTTCCTGCCAGGGACACTGCAGCACACTCACCATCACCACCAAGGTTCATACTGGGCCTCTGCTGCTGAGGAGAAGCACAGAAGGCGAGTGGGATGACCTGCAGCCACCGCCACTGCCATAGATCATAGGATTTGCAACGGTTAGCGATTGACTTTCTTTTCCACGATTCATTCTATGTTTTCTTACCATGAACTCTAATTTCTGGAAGTCCTGAAAGCTTACCTGGTGGTGTGGCCAAAACCTTCTGACCTTGTGGTCAGGCTGGTCTGCTGCCCTTTTCCATGCACAAGAGAATACAAAGAAGCACCCAAGAGGATGGGTCCCCTACCGCCCACAGGTGCATCTCTCTGTCCTTGTTATAGAGCAGCCACCTTACTTCCCCCTAATAATCAAAGCCAATTACCCATATGAAGGTAGTGATTCTTCTTTCCTGCTCCTCTTGGATCCAAGTGTTCATGATGCCCATGTGGCAGTTTTTAGCTCATAGTTCAGTGGGACACTACAAACCACCCCCACACCCCACCCAAACCAGAAACTCCAATCCTGCATAGGCCAGTAGGGACTGGAAGCACGAGGTCCCCAGTGAGTCACTGGAAATGATGATAAGTGGGATCACTAATGCTTCCCTCCCTTGGTTCCCAACCCATATATAGAAAACTGGTTTCTGTAAATCTACATACTTTAGCATGTCATCTTATCCCTGCAAAGCATGTTTCCAAACTGGCCCTTCAGTTCCGCCTTGAGCAGGTTATTCCAAGACTGTCCAATCATCTGCTTTGGGAAAGAACGAGGGATGCTCAAGGCTGCAGTAGGGGGACAGGGGTTGGTTATGGGTCCCTTCGTGCAGGTCCTGTGCTGTTCACAGGCAGGAACAGTGCAAGATGTTCCATGTGTGGGAATTGGGTGCTGCCTAAGCTCCCTGATAGTGATGCCAACTGAGGCTTTGAAGACAGGAAAGACAAAGCCCATACCCAGAATAAGTCACTTTTCCTGTGCCCTTCCAGGATGGGAAGAGCCCAGTGTAGTAAACTTAAAACCTTGGTTTCTCAAGGATTAATGTCATATGTAATCAGTGTTGGTCTCTGTGACTGACAGAGTGAACATTCAGAGGCAGCAGTAGTTAGGCCTTGGTGGGGACTCCATGCATGGGAGCTCACGAATAATCTCCATCTCGTGTGACCGTCATCACTCTGTGCATGCATCCATGGTGCCAGTTCAGGGGTACTTGATGATTGAGACTGGCCACTGTCTACTGGCCAAATCATCTTGTCCACTTGGTTGTTCAGAGCTTCTTCCAGGTTTTATGTATTCTGATGGGATGCCACCTTCGTAACAGGAGAGCCACAGTGACCTGTTGGGTTTCTAGGTTAACTTAGCACCTGATCCAACAATCCTCAGAATGCCTGGGCTTTCTTTCTGCTTCAGTACATGCTCACTGAAGTAAACAGCTATAATTCCTTTATGAGAAATTCCAGAAAAAGCTATCGAATATAGCTGGGAACCTAGTCACATTTTCAGTCGGTAGGCTCAGGATCTGTAAATTGGCTTAATCTCCAGTTGGTTTAGGAACTGAGCAAGGCATCATAACTTGTTATATTAAGGAACCTGCACTTCGCCTCTTGCTCATTCAGCTCGCTTCCTTCAATTGTATGAAACAGCACCCTTGCTGACTTTCCATTCATTTTGCCCCTGATGAGGCTCTGTTCAATTGATCTCCACAGATCTCTTATGAATTAAGTCCCCTTGGCCGTCTCCACAAATTTGATCGATTGCTGTTTCCATCAATCTATATCATAATTGTTTTCCTCTGGTTCAGGGAATTAAGGATCAACAACTGGTCTCAGGATTCTGTTTTCCCTGTTGCTTTTGGTCAGTCCTGCTCTGTAACCATAGTCCTACACCAGCATTAGCCTGTAAAGAATGGATGCTGGGCTTCCCAGTAATCCTGGCGTCTGTCTCATTGGCACATTCCTGATATTTTTGTTACCTTCTACAGGTGGCCTCTAGGTTTTTCTGTCCTGAGCAAAGATTTGGTCAAGACAAGTTCAAACAGTAGAAAGGTTTTGCATTTATTAAAAGTAGGAAAAGGAACAGACTCTGCAGAGCAAGTTTGTCCCAAGTAAAAGTAGGGAAAGAAGCACACTCTACAGCCTGAGGGTGGCCATGCAAGAGAGAACACAATGACCCAGAGCTCAAAGTTGATTGTCCTACTCGTATCACCACTCCTCATGCTGACCAGGTCTAGACCTTCCTATTGGAAATCTGCTGGACTTCTTGCAAAACGTCCAAGTGCAGGGCTTTGGGAACGGTTGTGCACATGCGTCCTGGGACTTCGTAATTTGCAGGTCACACCTCCTTCCCCAGCCAGCTTTGACACACTTGAGTCTCCTGCCTCATTTTTGTGAATGACGTGACTTCTGGGCCCTTCTGTGGAAGATAATCTGGTGAACCTTCTCCCCTCATGTAATGCATATTCCACCAGGGCCATTTGCTGAGACTAAGCCCTTTCTGTCACTCATCTGCCTTGGCCATTCAAGCATGTCCCCTTCACCTAGTATGAACCACTACATTGTCCAAGTTTCTGAGACCTATATCTCTTTCCACTGAGAGATATCTCTAAGTCAATGAGCTCCTGCTAATTTAGTATTATTTTCTAATTTCTTTCAGTAGCCACCCTGGCTCCTTTCAGAGCATGGCAGCTAATTCTTGCAGCTTCTCTGAGGTACAGTCTCTCTCTCCCCTTTTCAGGTGCATGCTCAGGTCGTAAACCTAATGATTAACCCAGCAGCCAGGAGAAGAACAATGTTAGCTTACCTGAATGCTTGTCTTGCCTCGTTAGAGAAGATACTCTCTGTGACGTCCTATATGGAAGATGAATGTGTTAGTCACTTGCTTGTACTGGGACAAAATACCTGACACCCACAAATTAAAGAACAAGAGATGTATTTTGGCTCACAGTTTGTAGAGTTTCAGTCCGTAATTGGCTGGCTCCCAGGCAGGGCAGCGTGGCAGAGGAGAAAGAGTTCATGGCATGGTGGGAAGCAGTTTGTGGTGCGGCAAGCAGGAAGCATGGAGCTCTCAGGGCAGGAGGGATAAATCCACATGAGCTGCCTCCTCCAGCCAGGCTTCACCTCCCAGTGACATACCCAGCGATAAACCCATCAGTGGACTAATCTAGTATCACACGCTCCTGATCCAGTCACCTCCCCAGAGCCCCACCTGTAGACTAGTAGGCTTTGGGGACATCTAGGTACAAGCCATAACAATGTGTTGGCTCCTAAAAGCTGAGCAGACCACTTCTCATTTTATGATGACAAAGGGACCAAACCCATCAAGAAGACAGAATTTCCAGCAGCTCAGATCTCTTCTCAGTTCTCATTTGTCTTGACAATTTTCTTTAAAATATTGATATTGTTAGAAGTTCTGTCCATCAAGTTAATTACAACCTGTACAGTTTATTAAAGAAATTATTTTAGCTGTGTGTGGTGGCACATGCCTGTAATCCCAGCACTCCAGAGGCTGAGGCCGGAGGAGTGCCTCGAGTTCAAGGCCAATCTGGGCTACATAGTGACATTCTGTCTCAAAAAACAACCAAATGAAAGAAATTATTTATAACACCATGATAACAGGGGAGGGACTACATAAGGCCTAAATAACAGTCATTGCAAAACACACCATTAAAGCACATTCTATCTTGATAAAGATTTTTGTGATTATCTAAATGCTCTACTACCTGCTTTTATCATATACTACAATCAAGATATTAAAATATGCTTCTTGAAAGAACATTTTTTATCTTTTCTTCTTAGCCAATTTATACTGTGACTCTAAGAAGAGCAGAGAGTGTGTTAGTGACAAGTATTCCCTCCCCTTCTCATTCTGCTGATTTTCACGGCTCTTCAGTAAACATGCATATAAATAGAGGACCTGCAAGTAAGATGTTTGCCATAGAAATAATGAACCACTATGTGGTCACAGGGGATTTTCACAATCTGTCTTCCAAATGTGTGCAGCACTATTCTGAGACAGGAAAGAATATTAGAAAAACTTCACATCATATCAATTGGTTCTGCTTCCCTGGTTCTCAAGTCCCACTTTGCTTTTCAGTTAAATAACCCTACTAATGACAACTAGACACCATGGGTCACTGTCCTTCCTCCACTGGTGCCCTTCTTCCCTTCCCCTGTGGAGATAAAACCTGGTTTCTTGTGGGGTTTGTGTTTGTGTGTGTGTGTGTGTGTGTGTGTGTAGTATAATAAATCATTCCTTGAACATCTGGCGACATTTAAGCCCCAACACCATTTAGATATTATTACACCCATTATACTGAGAAAGAAAAGAAGCTCAGAAAAACAAAATAACTGACTTGCGCAAAGGCACTCAGCTAGCAAGTAGCAATCTAGCTGACTGAAAATCAGTCCTTAATCTCTGCACAGCATTGCCCAAATAACTTCAACCTGGTCATTTTTTCTATGGGTTTCTTCTTGCTGGGAATGAACTTTCCCCAGGGTAACTATGAATCAGTTATGTTCTCTTGCTTTTCCTCTACCTCTTGAGCACACACAGACAAACAAAACAAGTTAAATGTTAAAAGAAAAATGTTAAACAGCTCAGAGTTTCATAAATGCCCATATTGTATAAAACAATAAAGCAATAGTGTTTAGTATATTTGGACATATAAGACATAGATGCACACAATATATTTGTCATTAACAGCATAAAGGGATTGGCTGAGAGAAAAGCTGTTCTAAACTAACAAAATGATTCCAAATGGTGACTTACATCTCCAGGAATGAATAAAGAGAAACAAAGATGATAAAAAAAGGTTAACATGACTAAGCTGTAAGTATGTTCTCCTTCCCTTCTTTAACAGATACAAAATTATGTAAAGTGTTGACAGCAACAATGTATTGTTGGGCTTACAATATTTTCAAATGTAATATATATGATCATTAATACACCTAATAGGGGAGGAAATAGATCTATATAAGAATAGGAAATAGATCTATATAAGAAGTATCTCATTGGAATTGTTGCTATAAATCAGAAAGTGACTATAATAACTTAAGATGAATGTAGGAAGCCAGGAGCAACCACTAAAATATAGACAGATGATAGATGATGAAAAACAACAAAGTACTGTCAAGAAATGAAAGTGCCTCATTAGACAATATTCGCTTAAGGCAAAAGAAGGCAGTATAGAAGAAGTAGAAGGTCATATGAAATATAACACCAAAAATGGATGAGCAACCACAAATCCAACCATACTGACCACATTGTACTATCACATCATAAGCCCAATGATATTATTAATTATTTATATTTATTACTATATGATACATGATATGTATAATCATAGTCATTTGTAGTAAAATGTGCAATATGTATTATATACATAATATAATAATATTAAATGTGAATTAAATCACAAGACAAGATTGTCACACAGGACTGAAAAAATAAGATATAACTATATTCTATCTTTAAGTATTTATTTTTGATTTACAAATAGACAGAAAGTAAAGCCAGGTGTGGAGGCACATGCCTGTAATCCCAGCACTTGGGAGGCCGAAGCAGGAGGATCACCATGAGTTTCAGGCCAGCCTGGGCTATATATAAATGAGTTCAAGGCTAGCCTGCACTACATAGTGAGACCCTTTCTCAAAACAAAACAAAACAAAACAAAACAAAACAAAACAGAATGTAAAAGAATGGAAAAAAATATATATGAACAGCAACCACAAGAAAAATGAAGCAGTTAGACTTACATCAGACAAAACCTAACACAAAAGATGTAGTTAGAGATAAGAGACATTTTACAAAGATAAAAGGATGAAATCTACCAAGAAGACATAATAATTTGAAATATTTATGTACCTAGTAATAGATTACTATAAAATATGGAGTACAACAAACAGAAGGAAGGAATAGACTATTCAAAGTAATAAGAACTTTAACATCTTTCTTCAAATAATGAATAAAATAACTGGGTAAAAGATGAACAAACAAATTGGAGACTTGAACAGCTATATATCAGCCTGACCTAACAGACACCTTAGACAACTTCACTCAACAAAAGCACAGAATATGTGCTCTTTTCTAGTGCACATGGACCATCCTCCAGGACAGAACATCTGCTAGGCCATCTTTAAAAAACTCATAAATTGAAAGGGGATTAAACAAACAAAAAACCAAAAAACCCAGAAATAGAACTTTTGCAAATGGGAAGGAAATCAAGAGATGGAAGGAACAGTGATGGAGGGAA
>RJWT010008227.1:0-26593 GCA_004365215.1 Cuniculus paca | reverse complement strand
GTTAAACAAACTGGACACAGCAGACAAAGGGCCTCATGTGGGATAAGTAAGCAGATGATTCTCTGTATAGCTTGGAGAGAAAGGAAAAGTGCTGCTCAATTAAGAGAACTTTGTCCACTGGAAGGGCAGGGAAGTTTCCTGTAACCAAAGAACTGCTGTACAACCAGGAACTGGACCCTAACATAAAGCTCAGGTCTCACTCTGGATTCACACTTCTAAGACTATGGTTTGTTTTGTCAAAGGTCCCACAGTGGTTTAGAGTTCCACTGTGAGAAGTTCCAGTGGCACAATTGGTTAGCGTGCGGTATTTATATAATTCCCCTGTCAAAGGCTTTGTATTTAATTTTACCTATATCTGCCTGTCCCTAAATCTGAGGCTACAAATAGCCCCAGCCCAGTGAAGGCCAATCCACCCAAAGTCTCAAGAGCCCATGTTTAGAAAGATACAGTGAGGTCATAACGAAGGGACAGCAGCTCCCCACCCTGGTCCTTCAGGTCATAGATAAGCTTAGAGTCTTCTCCATACTTTCCAGTCAGGGTTTCCTGGAGGGGAGAAAAAAAAAAAAGTAGTCACAATCATCGCTAAAACATTTATTTATTAAAAAAGTTTTTGGGCTGGACATGGTGGCACACTCCTGTAATCCCAGCACTCAGGAGGCTGAGGCAGGAGGATTGTTGCAAGTTTGAGACCCGCCTGGGCTACAAAGTGAGCCCAAGGCCAGCCTGAACTGCATAATGAGACCTTTTCTCAAAAAGAGAAAAAGAGAGAGAGAGAGGGAGAGTTCAAATTGTATTACAAATGCTTTATGGGTTTTAAACAGGGAATGATGCAATCTGATTTCCAATGGCAAAGAACTAGAAACTACCTTAGAGTTCCCTCAATAGGAGACTGATTACATGTTTATACTTTACATACACATGGTTTTCATTTATAGAGAAAATATCTCAAGTATACATACTATTCAATGCAGTATAAACAGGAGTCACAACAATTTCCATTGCGAAGAAGGATGTCTTTTGGAAGCTGCTGGCCAACACCAAGATAAAAAAAAAAGCATGCCTCTTTCTCCAAGCCACTCCTGTCACACTTCTTACTGAAGAAAATACCAGTCTGTATCCAAAATAGGAATAGAACTTTTGGGCCCTCAGACTCTTATCTTCTGTTACAGACCTGTTCTTCCACCACGTGGTTTCTCTTTACACATCTCTCACCTTTAGTTCAAACACGGGTGTATCAATCACTTCTGCCCCATGGCGCTTGAAGCAGCGGATGATTATATCAAAGACCTTCTCCCTAACTGCCATCTGCCGCGGACTGTAGTCTCTTGTGCCCTTGAAGTCAAAATCAGCCAAACAACAAGGGATGAGATTTAAAAGAACAGTAAGTTTGAGAAATACAAAAGGATGATCTCAACAATAAGGAAAGCAAATCCTGCCCCCATTTTAGATTTTTCCTACAAGTCATTGTAAAGTGAGTGCAAATAGTTCGCTATTAGTATAATTCCTATGTTCATTTATTATCAACTTTCTAAATTCCATTCCTCTAGAAAGGAATAACCAATTCACTCTGGCTCAACAAGTTGAAGTGTAAATTTTACAAGCAAATTTTCTTTCCTAACATTATTTTCTTTTAAATTCTAATGAATACTAGTATTTGTTTGTTTATTTATTTTTGGTACCAGGGATTGAACTCATGACCTCGCACTTGCCAGGCAGGCGTTTATACTGCTGAGATAAATTCCCGGCCCCTCTCTAATTTATTTTTGATAACAGCTCTCAGAGATAGTCTGGCAGATACGTTTTACACAAATTACAGGATGCTGAGAAGTCACTTCCAAAGGCTAATCAGTAAGCCCGTGGCAGAAGAACTCTGTTCTCCTTCCAGGTTGGAGGTTTTAGTTTGAACTTTTAAAATCTACTCTGAAGTCTTTGGTCTTAGGACCTCTTTATAGTTTTATAATTAATTATCACTATTTACTGTTAGAAATTAGAACCATAAAATTTTTGTAGGTATTTATTAATATATCAATTACACGTTGACACAAAGTTTTAGGAAAGTGTATTTTCCAAAACAAAAAAAAATTAGTTAAAAACGGCACTCATTATATTTTTGCAAATTTTTAATGTCTGGCCTATTAAAAGATAACTATATTTGTTTTTGTATTTAATTCTGTTGTAATACATTGTTCTGGTTGAAGTATATAAAAATTTAACCTAACAAAGATGTATCTCTGCAAAAGAGTCTTTTTTTTTTTTTTTTTGTGGTACTGGGGACTGAATCCAAGCCCATGCTAGATAAGCACTCTGCCACTGAGTTATATCCACAGCCCCATTACCCAGCTTCAACAAATAGTAGCATCTGTTAGTTCTATTTCATTTGAATTCTGACACTGTTTTGTAAAGGTTTTTTTTTTTTTTAGGGGAAAGCATGAACGCAGTCCCCCACTACCACAAATTATGCAGTCGAGTTTCCTGCATTTGGGGAAATCGCAGGGGTCAGCACATCCGGAGTGCAATGGATGAGCCTCACCCTGGGAAAACCACCTTCGTGATCATGGTAACTCCCCTGCCAGGTAAGTATTTTTCTAAAGTATTTTAACATAAATCTCAGACATCCTATCATTTTCATCCACGAAAACTTCAGTATGATTCACTACTGCATTAGGACTTTTAGAAAACCTGAAACACTTCAATATTACTATTATATTAAAACAGACCCATTAAATCTATTTGAAAACAGAGTAGGTAAAACTCTTGAAGACATTGGTTCAGGCAAAGACTTTATGAACAAAACCTGGATTGTACAGGAATTATCACAAAGAACAACTGGGATCGCACCCTATTTAAAAGCTTTTGCACAGTAAGAGAAAGCACCAACAGAGTGAAGAGACAAACACAATGTGGTTGAAAATGTTTGCCAGCTGTTCCTCAGGCAAAGGATTACTATCAAGAACATATAAAAAACTCAAAAAAATCAGTCCTCCCAGATTTAAAGACCTAATCCAAAAATGGGCATCTGAGATGAATACACACTTCTCAGATGAAGAAATATGAACAGCAAATAAATATGTGAAAATATGTTCAGCCTCACTTGTCATTCGAGAGATGCAAATTAAAACATTGAGATTCCACCTCACTCCAGAAAGAATGGTTATTATCAAGAAATCAAGCAATAACAAATGCTGGAGGGGTTGTAGGGAAAAAGGAACCCTACTCCAGTGTTGGTGGGAATGAAGACTGGTGCAACCACTGTGGAAATCAGTGTGGAGACTCCTCAAAAAACTAGGACTAGAGGTCCCATTCAACCCAGCTATTCCCCTTCTGGGTATCTTCCCAAAAGAATTAAAATCATCATACCACAGTGATGTATGTGCACCCATGTTTATAGCAGCACAATTTATAATAGCTAGATCTTGGAAACAACCCAAATGCCCATCGACTGAGGAATGGATAAAAAAGATGTGATATTTTTATACAATGGAGTACTACTCAGCTATAAAGAAGGGTAAACCAAAGACTTTTATAGGTAAATGGATGTAACTTCCATACTCATGAGTGAAAGAAATAAGACACATGTAAACATCGTATTGTCTCACTAATGTGAGAAGAAACAATATATGTATATGTATATGTATATGTATATGTATATGTGTATATATATATGTCAATGAAAAAATAGTTAAGATAGTTATACTACTGATTTCTCTGAGTTCGCTGAGGAGAAAGATTTGTGCTGGTATTGTTTGGACAATTGAATGCAGATGTCTTGTACTCTGGGTGAATGATTTGGGGATGATAATGTGCAATGTATGTACCACTGTTGCCCCTGATTGACATGTTTTGAAATTTTGTTTTCTTTTTTCTTTTCTCTCTTTGAAATAAAATGAATTTGAAAAAAAATTATTATTATAACCAGCAAGACTAATAGCAACCTCTTAATATTATCTCACATCAAGCCATGTTCAATTTTCCCTGACTGCCTCAATAACATCTTTTTGTGGGGGCTTATTTGATTCAGATTCTAAACAAAGTCTACGGATTGTATTTAGTTGATATGGCTATTTAATCTACAACAGTTTCATTTCTTACTTTTTCTTTTTTGTGATACTGGGAATCAAACCTAGAACCACACACATACTATGCATGTGCTCTATCACTGAATTATACCACTAGTGTTCCCTGTTTTTCTTTTCATGTCATTTATTTGTTGAGGAAATTGGTCATTTGTCCTAATTATTTTTTCATACTTCAGATCTGGTTAACAGTATCCTCAATGTGTCTTTTTGATTTGGTTAGAAACACTTTGATGTCTCATTTAATGTGTTCCTCTGCCTCTAGTATTTCCTGTAGAACAGATAGTCTGAAGGCCTGATTAGATTCAAATTCAAATTCTCTTGGCAAGAATGCTTTGTAGGTGGTGCTGTTTACTCTTATTGCACCACATCAATAGGAAGATAATTTCTGGTTTCCTGCTTTTAATGATGTTAAGACTGATAACTGGGTTTAGGTGAGCATATATCATAAATATATATATATTTTTTTTTTGTCTTTTTGAGACAGGGTGTTGCTATGCAGTTCAGGTTGGCCTTGAGCTCACTTTGTAGCCCAGGATGGTCTCAAACTTGAAAGATCCTCCTGCCTCAGCCTCCTGAGTGATGAGATTATAGCAGTGCCCCACCATGACCAGCAATAAATTCCCTTTTAATTTTTTATCTTATTCACTAGTTTGCATACTGATCTCATCACTGCTTTGGGATTTCACACTGTCTCTCTTTAACCTTTAAAACTGTTGTGTAGAAAGGAATACCTCAATAAATTTAGGAGCCCAAAGAAATAACCTTCTCTCTCCTTTAGAATCCAATTTCAAATACATTCATTAAATACCTATTTATTTAAAGGCACTTAAATAAGCTACACAAATAACTATAAGAAACCAGTGCAGCCGGGCATGGTGGCGCACTCCTGTAATCTCAGCACTTGGGAGGCTGAGGCAGGAGGATCATTGTGAGTTCGAGACCAGCCTGGGCTACAAAGTGAGCTCAAGGCCAGCCTGAACAGCATAGTGAGACCCTGTCTCAAAAAGACAAGGGCTGAGGATTTGGCTCAGTGGTGTAAGTGCCTGCCTGGCAAGCTCAAGGTTGTGAGTTTGATCCCTGATACAAAAACAAAAACAAAAACAAAAACAAAAACAAAAACAAAAACAAAAAACAGTGCAATAGAAGAAAACACATATACAAAGTGTCAAGCAAACCTAGATAAAGAGGCAAGTAGTTCTGTTTAGAGAAGTAATAGAAAGTGGCATTTGAACTGAAATTCTAGAGGAAAGAACTAGGAATCACCAACTTCACTCTAGTCTACTCTCCCTCTCTATTTGGTTCTGGTTGTGGGGCAGAGGGTTTAGCTCAGTGGCACAGTGCCTGCCTGGCAAGCACAAGGTCCTGAGTTCAATTCCCAGTACAAAAAAAAAAAAATCATGGTTCTAGTTGAATAGTCTTTTTCTAGTTTCTGTAAACTACCAAATCTCTTTACTATTTCCAAACTACTGGACTCATCTCCTTATTCTTTTTCCTTAGCATCTCTTACTTATGTTAGGTGCACTAATATGACACTCCCTCAGGTGAGGTTTTTCTCAGACTCTCCAGCCCTCTTTGGTTTTTCTCAGAACACCCTTGTTAATTTATTTCTAATCACGGTTTGTAATTACATATCCATGGGGTCCTAAATCTGTTTCTCACAGTAGGAAGCAGGCTTATGAGGGCAGACTATACTGTCCACCATGGTATATTCGGTGCTTTACATCATGCTAGGGACACAGTAAGCACTCAACAAGTATTTACCGAAAAAAGGAGTAGCAGCAGCAGTCCAACTTCCCTAAGCATCCAGCTGGCCTCATTTCTGTCATCATTTTTCCATCCCAGAATGACTCAGAGTTCAACCCACCCCCGCGCCCATAGCAACTATTGTTTCTCTGCAATATTTCAGACCCTCCTCAGTGACCTGGTTCAGGGCAGCCAATACATGTGCTCTTGCTAATGGAATTAAGAGGCTCTCTCTGAGGCCCCCTATAGGAATGACATTACAGTACCTTGGGGGTTTTGAGCACAAACTTCTGTTTGCTTTCATCAGGGCCCAGCTGTGCCTTCAGTTTCAGGAGTTTTGCCACTTCTTCCTCGATCTGTGGAGGGAAAAAGGCCGCTGGACTATCCATCTGTCACTCCCTTCCCTCCCCCGGCCATTCATTCCATATTCCTCCCTCATCAGAAATTGAGGCAGGTCTGTCTGCCTCGGCCTAGCCTTGCTTCTCCCGGGAACTGCCGCAGTTATGTCAGGACCCAGCCCATCCTTTTCCCTGCCAGCCCAGTCCTTTCCTTCACATCCCAGTCCTCTGTGCAGATCACCTGGCTTCATGTCTTCGCCGGCTTTGCCTGACACCTGCCCTTCCGCCTGGATCGTACCTGCTCGGCGTTGGCCTTCTGCTGCTTGAGACTCCGCACATGCTCTCCCTGAAGTCGCACTAGCTCCTCCAGCGAAGTACGGTCTGCCATCCCGGTGGCCAACTGGAGCTAATTGCTGCCTGGATCTGCCTTTGGTAACTCAGCCTCTGTCAGGATGACTTCCGGCTATCGAGTCGCGGCGCGCAGGCCTAGAGAGACTCCGCCGAGTGAGAAAACTATTTCCGGGTCAGGGGTCTTGGGAAAACGAGTTCAGTGTGTGGGACTAGCTGTGTTCCTCAGTACTTGCGCTGCAAGTCTCTAGCACCGTACACGTTTCCTGGGGACGATTCAGCTTCATTCCCAGGGCTTTGGCTGTTGTTTCCGAAAGCTGTGTCCTACTGCATTATGCCCCAGCTCGGACTCTTGCCCAGGAGGGCCTGCGCTGCGCTGCTCAGCCATATCCTGCGACCGCCCCGCGCTGCGTGCATCCAGGTGGTCGGTTGCCATGGCCAGGTGAACCAAACTGAGATAGCTCCGGTCTTCTGGGGAAGGACCCCTGGGTCTGAAAATATGGACAGTTATGATAGTTGGTTTTTATGAGCGCCCGCTATGTACCAGCACCTAACCAAACATTTTGGATGCTTCGTTATTTAATATTTAGAGCTACCTTGAGAAACTGGGGTTCTCCATTTTAGAGTTGAGCAAACAGGCTGCAAGGTTAAATGACTTACCTGCACGTCTTAGCAAATGACTATTTTAATGCTGTTGCCCATTTCATTAACCGAAGTTCTTTAAAAGTCGCCACTTTAATATTTCGTAAGCAAAATATATAGATATTCCCAGTGAATGAGATGGCTATAGACAATAAGTAGATTGAGTTCGTATTACCTTATTAAAATGGATTTGAGAAAAACTTTTTCAGTTTTCAGAGAAGTTTTAGTTTGAGAATTATAAATAGGGGATTGTGGACTTGAACAGGACTTCTCTTTGAGGGAGAGAATCGCAGTAAGAAACTAGCATACCCCAGCTGCTGGAAGGGATTACAGCCTGCTGGTAGTATTTAAGTCAGGTGATTCTGTTTTGCCTTATTTCAGAAAGTCCCTAATGTCCTTTTAGCAGATTCTTTGTGCTGTCATGAACAACAGAACTGGGATCTTTTATTAATTTTCAGTCACAGTATCCTAATAGTTTTTGCATTCCTTCCATTCGACAAGCTTGTTCTGTGTTCTCAGGCTGGTTCTCTTTATTCAAATTACATTTACCTTTATCTCTGATAAATCCATCTTATTAAGAATTCTTATTTTTGCAGTTTGAATAGGAACTGAGAACTGAAAACATTCATACTAATCCCTGCTCCAATACCAGGAATGGGGTCGTGTTGGTGATAGTAGTATTTTGTTTTGTGCTTTCATTTTTCTTATGTGCTTAAACTTTTTGATATATTTAAAAACTTCATATACAGTGAAAAAGCGATAGAGACTTGACTTCATCTATATTACATGTAATACTGTAGATACAATATGGGTTCTGAGATCAGGATAGATAAAATGATGCTCTTGGTTGCTCAAGGTCAAAGATCCTTGCAGGCTAGTGGTCCATAAGGTCAAAGATGTCATTGGTCTGGCCAGTGTCCAGAAAAGCCACATTTTATTTTCTTTTTCTGTCAGGTTGCAGAGGTAATGTTAACATCCCAACTGAAACCACATCAAGAGAAACCAAATTTTATCATCAAGACCCCAAAGGTAATGTACTTTACCCATCTCATCCCATTAGAATACCATGGAGAACTGACCTCTGCTGTACTTACCTCTGTAACTTCTTATAATATCTTTTTGAGCTAAGTTTTGTACAAAAGCAAAACCAAAAACCTTTTCTATTCTTGATATACTAGGCGAGGCTCAGAGTTATCTGAACTAAAGAAATTTCAGGCCAAGTGTGGTAGTGCATACCTGTAATCCCAGCTACTTGGGAGGATTAGGCAGGACGATCACAAGTTCAAGGCCAGCCCGGGACAATGTAGCAAGACTGTCTCAGAAATACAAAGGGGTAGGGATGCAGCTTATTGGTAGAGTGCTTGCCTAGCATGTGCAAGTTCCTGCACTCTACAAAAAAAGAAAGAAAAAAAAAATTTAGTCCACTCCTTACATTATAGGTGTAATTTAACTACTTGTTTTACAAGTTTTAATCTTTGTTTTTTATTTGCACTATGACCATTTTTGGTTTTCAGGGCACCAGGGATCTTAGTCCCCAGCAGATGGTTGTGAGGGAGAAAATTCTTGATATCGTTATCAGTTGCTTTAAACGTCATGGAGCAAAGGGATTGGATACGCCAGCATTTGAGCTAAAGGTAAGGCAAAAGAGTATCTAGAATCCCTTTTCTTCACTTGCCTTCAGTGTCCCAGAGGGCTTCTCATCTGTGTTCTGGAGTTATCCTTTGAACTGTGTTTCTTTCTGTCTGATCCCTGCAGGAGATGCTCACTGAGAAATATAATGAGCAGTCTGGGCTCATCTATGATCTGGAGGATCAAGGTGGTGAGCTATTGTCCCTTCGTTATGACCTTACTGTATCCTTCTAAATGCTGGAGGCTGATTTGTTTCTTTCGAAATCCAGAGAACTTTCTCTGAGAAAAGGAGGAGCAAGACTATGGGACATTATGGCTCCATTGGCATTTACTTCTGGTTTTTTCTGAAAGTCAATTCTGCCAGCAAACCCTGGCCCGGAGACCTCTCATTAAACTAGTATCTATCAGAATCCCTTGGGGATGATTGTTGAAACATACTCCTAGCCCCAGGGATTCTTAATTCTGTAATAGGAGTAAGATTCAAAGACTTGCATTTTTAAATAGGTATCCTCAGTAATTAAAATGCATTTGGTCCTTGGCCATACACTTTCAGAAAAAAAGGTTTGATATTGGAGATAAATCCAGACTGTGAAGCCTGATTTCTGTATGTATGTATGTATGTATGTATTTGCTTTTTTTTCCTGACTACTGTATTTAGGGATAGTTGGATATTGGTCTGAATGGGAGGAAATGGCTGACCTTGGGTCATTTGTATCTCTTCTCCTACTTTCTGCTCAACTTTCAGTTTTGCTAGGTGAGATTCCTTCATTTGACACTATTCAGTATGTTTTGAATACCAAGCACTGCCAAATCTTGGGGATAGTGGGAAACAAAACAGAGAAGGTCCTTGTTCTCATCCTATTGGATAAGATCAAATAGAGGTTCAGTCCCCTTTAATGTTTGTATACTGGACCTAAGCATTGATACCTGCTGTATTTGCCTTAACCTAGTTATGTGAGGTCCCTTTTGCTCGTTACCTGGCTATGAATAAACTGAAGAAGATGAAACGCTACCAAGTTGGAAAGGTGTGGCGAAGGGAGAGTCCAACTATAGTCCAAGGCCGCTATCGGGAGTTCTACCAGTGTGTAAGTGACCTGATGGGGACAGCATAGTTTGATAGTTAACCTGGGAACTGATTGATCGGTGGAGGTTTTTTCTTGTTTTCTTCTCTGTAGGATTTCGATATTGCTGGTCAGTTTGACCCTATGATCCCTGATGCAGAATGTTTGAAGATCATGTGTGAAATCCTCAGTGAGTTGCAGCTGGGAGACTTTCTCATTAAGGTAAGGACAAGACTGTAAGTGAGAAGTCTGGATTTGGCCATGTGTGTGTATGTGTGTATGCATATATATATGAGTGCTCCTCCTGTGAGATTTCCTTTTTTACCCTTTTACAAGTCAGAGAGGAACTGCCATTTTTTTCAGGGAAAACACCTTGACGGAACCCTTGGGTTTCACTGAGTTACAGGTCAATGACCGGCGGATTGTGGATGGGCTCTTTGCTGTCTGTGGTGTTCCTGAAAGCAAGTTCCGTACTATCTGTGCCTCAGTGGACAAGCTAGATAAGGTAATAAAGACCTTATTTAGGTTTCTGCCCCACTCTGAAACCCATGTCATTAGAAAAATAAGAGATAGTGGCTGAAGTGAGCTGAACATGGAAGGAAGGTAAGGTGACATTCTGATGCAAGATCTGAGTTGTACAGTGGGGATTGTGACTGGATTTCTTAAGCTGCCTCTGATTGTTCTGAGTATACTTTTAGCTACCTCGGGTGACCATATTAAATGAAACTAAAATGTCCTTTTCTAGCAAGAGAAAGAAGGACTTGGGGCTTAGGTAATGTTTGGGTATTTATGCAGATATCTTGGAAAGATGTGAGACATGAAATGGTGGCAAAGAAAGGCCTGGATCCTGAGGTGGCTGATCGAATTGGGGACTATGTCCAACATCATGGTAAGAACCAGGATTTTCACAGTTGTGACCAGTGTTCCATTTTTACCTCTGAATCAGCTCCTTTTTGTAGATGTATTAAATTCCAGAGTCTGGCCTGAATTTAATTTCCCTTTTATTTAGTGTAACTACTTTTTGTCTTTAGATGGCAAAGGAAGAGGAGGGTATAGTCGTCATCATTTCAAAGAAAGAAAACAAAACAAAAATAGGACTAGCTAGAGTACTACTTAAAGATCATTTTGGCAAAGCACATCTTTGGTAAAGGCATAGGCTTTCTTTTCCACCACTTTTCTCTCCAGGTGATATATCTCTGGTGGAGCAGATGCTCCAGGATCCCAGACTATCCCAGAGCGAGCAGGCCTTGGAGGGGTTAGAGTCCCTGAAGCTTCTTTTTGAATACTTGACTTTATTTGGAATCACTGAGAAGGTAAAAGCCGAGTGGGGAGTAGACCTGCTAAATTTGAGAGCTCAGCTCTGGGGCTGTCACAGTCTGGTATGGGACTGATTATGATGTTGCCTCACAGATCTCCTTTGACCTGAGTCTTGCTCGAGGCCTGGACTACTATACAGGAGTGATCTATGAAGCAGTTTTGCTACAAACCCCAGCTGCTGGAGAGGAGCCCCTGAATGTGGGCAGTGTGGCTGCTGGTGGGCGCTATGACGAGCTGGTGGCCATGTTTGACCCTAAGGGCCATAAGGTGCCATGCGTAGGGCTGAGCATTGGAGTAGAGCGAATCTTCCACATTGTGGAACAGAGGATGAAGGTACATTTTAGATAGGGGTGAGATGGTGCTGGAGGCCTAAAAACCTATTTTGAGAGGGGTAGCCAGACCGTTTTTCTGACAGTTCTTTTGTCTTGTTTTTGGAATTTCTTGTGCAAGGGAAGTTTTCATTAGTTTTACTTCTTCTCTGTCTTTTATCAGACTTCTGGTGAGAATGTAAGAACCACAGAGACCCAGGTGTTTGTGGCCACACCCCAAAAGAACTTTCTCCAAGAACGGTTAAAGCTAATTGCAGAGCTTTGGGATGCTGGGATCAAGGTATGGTGGAGCTCATATCTGAAGCAACTGGGTTTATGCAGAATTCAGGAGCAAGAATGGAACTCAAGGCCTTTTTAGTTTACTAGCAGGGAGCTAGCCAATTATTTCTGGCTTTTTAAAAAATGCATGTTTTGGGGGTTTATGTGCTACGGTCACTCTAAGTCCCCTGCTCTATTTTAACCCTTTTCAGGCAGAGATGCTATACAAGAATAACCCCAAACTATTAACCCAGCTGCACTACTGTGAGAACGAAGGCATTCCCCTGGTAGTCATT
This sequence comes from Cuniculus paca, assembly GCA_004365215.1. Lineage (NCBI taxonomy): Eukaryota > Metazoa > Chordata > Mammalia > Rodentia > Cuniculidae > Cuniculus > Cuniculus paca. Next base: position 14,556 of record RJWT010008227.1, on the reverse strand, counting down.
ATTGGTGAGCAAGAACAGAAGGAAGGGGTCATCAAGCTCCGGTCAGTGGCCACCAGAGAGGAGGTAAGTGGGGGCTGGCAGAAGTAAGAAGCGAACAAGTGTTTCTCCCTTTTTCTGATTTTTTAGGAAATATGTCTTCTGGGTGAGGGCTAATAGTGGTAGAGATGAATGAAATCCCATCTCAAGCAACCATTGCAGCCAGCAAATTTTGGCTAAGAGGGCAGGAGGGGGACAGATGAAATCTACATGGGTGTTTTGAGACTAGTCAGTAAAATAGATTAGATGTTTGACTCCTCTTAGTCTTGACAGTATACATCCTCCCAGTCAGCTTATTCCCTAATGGTTGTATAAATGGTAGGATGGATGGAGAATAAAATGAATTTGGAAAAAGTGGCTAAAGAGCTAGTATCACTTTCTTCCTTGTCACCTGAGAGCTCTTATGTTTCAGGAGGTCATTAAACGGGAACATCTTGTGGCTGAAATTCAGAGGCGAGTATCTCAGTCTTGATCCTAGCCTGATTGCCATCCGGTGCTTTTGGTACAAAAGTTTTCATCTAGCATTGAGTTCATGATGCATTTCACAACAGCTGGCCAGCATGGATGACAAGTGCCTTCAGCCTCCTCTCTCCTTGAATACAGAAGGATGTGGGAACTCTTGGACTAGTGTAAACAGCTACTCTGCGTGGGGGCAGAAGGCCGTGTGTGCAAAAGACACGGGGACAGATTGGAAGCACCACTGAATGTCACCTAGAGATGCTAAGATTGTTGCCGTGAGCAAGACTCTGGAAGAGTCCTCTCCAGATTGAAGATACTTAACCACTGAAATCAGAAGCCAGAAGCCAGATACTTAGCTTTCCACTTAGTTTTGGAACCAGATTCTGGGAAAATTGTCTACATCCAGCCTTTAGCTTGTCCAAGGACTTTTGGAAATACAGCAAAGATTAACAGTGACAACTGTCTGCTTTGGGGACAGAAATACTGTACAATTCCAGGGGTTTGGCAATGCCTATATTAATTTGGTCTCTTTTTAGCCCATGTACTGTGAACAATACTAGGGTAGGGCTGGTGTTTAACAGTGTGGAACACTGAACTTCATAGGTGATTTGGCAAGATGGAGAGCTGTGATTTTGAAGATCATTTCCTGTTGTAGAATTACTGTTCTGACTTTCCATACCTTGCCATAAAGGCTGTTCTAGAAGTGGTTGGATAATATGTTAAATAAAATGTTTAAGTATAGTAGTTTGGGTAATTTGTTATTAAGGGATTAACTTGCATAGGCCATAGAAAATGTTTGAGTGCACACTGGAGAATTCTGTGAGCTAGGAGTAACCTTCCCGGGGTGATGCATGTGTATTCAGCAAAGGAGCAGCCATAGTTCCTCCCTTCCCTCTTGTTGTTTAAGAGATACAGTCATGTCACTAAAAATAAGCATATAGTGAGCTATTTCTCAGAGTACTTCACTCTAGGACAGGGGTTCTGAACTTGTAGGCCCTGGAGCCTTACTGGCTGTTGGAAACTGAGCTGCACAGTAGAAGGTGAGCAGCTGGTGAGCCAGTGGAGCTGCCCACCATCACCTGAATCACTGCCTGAGGTTTGCCTCCTCTCAGCTCAGCAGCAGCATTAGATTTTCCTAGCAGCGCAGACTGGTGAACTATGTGGAAGATTTAGGTTGTGTGCTCTTAATGAGAACTGAATCCCCAAACCATCTCTCAACCCTCCCCAGGTCTGTGGAAAAATTGTTTTCCAGGGCTGGGGGTCTAGCTCAGCAGCCTAAGCGCCTGTCTGGCAAGTGCAAGGTCGTGAGTTCAATCCCAGGTGCCACAAAAAAAAAAAAAAAAAAAAAAAAGGAAAAATTGTCTTCCAAGAAACCATGAAACTTGCCAACCATAGTGGTGCAGACCTGTAATCCTAGCACTTGGGAAGCTGAGACAAGAGAATCGCTGGGAGTTCAAGGCCAGTCTGGGCTACATAGTGAGTTCAGGACCAGCCTTAACTACATAGCCAGACCCTGTCTCAAAAAACCAAACCAACAACAAAAAAACTCCATGAAACTGGTCCCTGGTGCAAAAGTAGTTGGGGACTGCTGCTCTCGGATGCTGCTGATGACTGGCCTTCCCAAGTCCAATCATGTTGATTAAATTGTGTGCCACAGACTGAACGACTATAATGTGCTCCAGCTGAAGGAAAAGTGAATTAACCAAGGGTGGCATTGTCAAAAACAAAAAACGTGCAAACCCTTTTTCTTCTGTGCCTTGAGGAAGGGCACGGTGTAGCTTTGGTTCATAGCCCTCGTGCATGCCAGTCAATGGGGCATCTAGAGCTCCTAAAAACACTTGAGCCTTAAAGAGTTTAGGTAGGAAGGTTTCAAGTTCGAGGACCTCCTGAGTAATTTATTGAGACTTTGTCTCAAAAAATAAAAGGGGCTGGGGATGTAACTCAGCGGTAGTATATCCCCAGTTCAATTCCCCGTACCCTAGTACCGGGAGAAAAAAAAAAAAAAGGTTTAGAACTCTAGACAATGCAAGCACAGTTGATTACGTTACGTCTGCGAACAGTGCCTCCGAATATCAGTTTTCTTCTTCGTAAAACTGACTAAGCCTTCATTCTTGTCTTGAAAGCCTGGGCCAAAACAAAACAAAACACGTTAGCACGCGCCCTTACTTCCGCATTGCTTCACATTCCCCTTGCGCTTGCGCCTTCTTCTGGGAGCAGAGGCGGGGCCAACAAGCTTGTTTTAGAAGCCCTCCAGTCCTTAGCTCGTTTACAACTGGAGACTCTGAACTTATTGGAGGGCGACCCTTGCTTTACGGCTCTCGTTCGCTTTTTACGACATTTTCCGGCTTCCCATTCACTTCGCTGTGAAGATGGCGTCGGGCAGCGGGGTAGGTGTTATGTTTGAGGAGGAGGTTTGCGGGCTGTGGGGTGGGTGCCTTCTCAGCGCTGAATAAAGACTCACGCTGGCATCTGACTGTCTTCCTGACACCTCTTCGCGATCCCAGTGTCCAGGTTTGAGGATTACCCCGTAAGGCCCTGATGCAGGGACCGTGGAATCGCGGAGGTCTCTTGGGTTGGGATCTTGAGGCGACCTCAGCTTCCTTCCTGGTGAGGTCCAGAAAGGCTTCGTTTTCGAAAGATCCTGGGGCCGTCTTGTTGGCGAGGACGCGGTTACCTCAGTTTCTCTAGGGGTCCGGACACGATTAGTGACGGATCTTCAGCACTTTTTTCCCTACAGACGAAAAACTTGGACTTTCGCCGAAAGTGGGACAAAGATGAATACGAGAAGCTTGCCGAGAAGAGGCTTACAGAAGAGAGAGAAAAGAAGGATGGTGGGTGCCCGCTTCATGAAGGGCTAAGGGTGTCATAGAAGCGATGCAGTGACTGGAGAGCGGGTGGGGAGTTAAGATGAAGCTGTCCTTTTGGAGATGTTGCCTCCGGGCCCAAGGTTTCCATGTAGTTAAAATTAGAGCAAGGAGGTGGTCTGAGGTGCTTTGGAGGTGCTCTTCAGCCTTGTTATCCTCTGCTTTCTTGCTCTGTCTTTGCTTGGTTCACTTAGCGCTTTCCTGAAGTACAGAGAGAGGGCCCTGGAATTTGTGGTAATGACCGAGAAAAAGTTAAGCGGAGTATTTTGCTGTTGAACATTACAGCTGTGGATGACACACACTATTCTTTGAAGTTTCTTAAGGAGGAGAATCAATCAGAATCCTTCCTTATTCTTGAGAAATGCTCTGATACTCAGCAGGAACCAAGTGATTGTTTCATTTAGTGCTTAGTGGTACCATTGCCCTGTCCCTTGTAGTGTCAAGGAATTGTGTGCTTCTCCTAGGTACATTCCTTTTTACAAAAAGAAATCTTTACACTGGTTTTCAAGCATTTTTTTCCACACCATTTGCACACATTTGCAGCTTTCTGTGTGAGATGTATAATATATTGCTTGATATGCCTGTTACATGAACAGATTTTTCTGAATGTTGGCCCCCTTTTTAAATTTGACCCACTCCCAAAACCCCTTTCTGTGTTATGCTTAAGGTACCTGGCTGAAAGCATTACTGAATGTTTTTGCTCCTCTTTTGAAAAGGTTGCTTTTAGTGAAAATTTAGAACTCCACTCCCACCTCAGTCAGTGAATTAATGAGTAGAGAAGAACACATTTTTTTTTAGACTGCTTTTCTTTTTTTCTTTCTTTCTTTCCTTCCTTCCCTCCTTCTTTCCTTCCTTTCGACAGGGTCTCATTATGTAGTTCAGGCTGGCCTTAAATGCTATGTAGCCCAGGTTGGCCTCAAACTCGACATGATCCTCCTGCCTCAGCTTTCCAAGTGCTGGGATTACAGGTGTGCACCATGACACCTGGCTATTCATTTATTTTTTATGACAGAGTCTCGACAAATTCTCTGGGCTGGCCTTGAATTTGTGATCCTGCCTCAGCTCCCAAGAGCTTGGGTATACTACCATGCCTGGCTAGGCTTGCTAGTTTTAAAGTGGAGAAAAGCTGGAGAAAGTTGGGGATTGCTTATCACTTTTTCTGTGCTCACATTCTTATTTTTTTTTTTTTCCCTTGGCACCAAGGATTGAACTCATGACTTCATGCTTGCCAGGCAGGTGCTTAGGCCAGTGAGCCAAATCCCCGGCCCGTGTCTTTTTGAGACAGGGTCTTGCTATGCCATTCAGGCTGGCCTTGAGCTCACTTTGTAGCCCAGGCTGGTCTCAAACTCACAGCGATCCTCCTGTTTCAGCCTCCCGAGTGCTGGGATTACAGGTGCGAGCCACCACGCCCAGCTTGTGCTCACATTCTTTCTTGCTGCTGCAGACTGCTACTTGATGTGCCTGTTGCGTCCCATCTTTCAGGAATCAAAGAAATGAGAGTAGTCCTCTGAATTTGGAGTTTCATGTGTTATTCGTTTCTGGTTGAGGAACTATAAAACGACAGTCTTCCCCTTCATGTTTCAGGAAAACCAGTGCAGCCAGTTAAGCGGGAGCTTCTGCGGCACCGGGACTACAAAGTGGACTTGGAATCCAAGCTTGGGAAGACAATTGTCATTACGAAGACCACCCCACAGTCTGAAATGGGAGGGTGAGTGGCTTTTTATTTTTATTTTTCTATAAAGCCCAAAATGGGTTTAATAAACTACCTATGTTGGTTTTAGACAGTGTTGAGGGAGGCCCATGGTCACAGCGTAACAACCTTATTGCCCATAATTCCACCCTTAGGTTTCTTTTCACCTGAGATCTTAACACAGTAGTGTCTCCAAAAGGGGTTTTTTGAGCTTCATATTTTAATTATAAATACTCCTGAATATCTTAACAGGGATTATTGGCCTGTCAGAAGAAATGAAGCAACTACTGAGGACTTTTCTAGGGGAGAAATTAGAGTGGGAATGGAACCAAGAAACTGCTAATGATGAAAAAAGGGGTGTTGATGTTCTAGAATAACTAGAAGGCTGTTACTGTTATGGAAGGTTCCTGGTTGTGCACTTTTTTCCTAGGTCAAGGCTGGAACCTTCAGAAAGAAGGGTTCTACAAAAACTTGGCCCCCCCTTTTACCCATCCCTTCTGCTCTGTCCAGTTAGGATTTCTAGCAGGAAGATAACATAGATAGCAGTTAATACTTCTCTGAGCTGTTCATAATCCCATTATTGTTATTCTGAGTATTAGTTACCCTTTACTGTATAAATTAACAAATTAACTCAAATTTTGGTAGGATAAAATAACAAATAGTTCATAATTTCTGTGGGCAGGAGATGTGAGAATAGTATACCAAGGTGGTTCTGACTTAGGGTGTTTCATGTAGCTTCATGCAGGAATTGGCTGAGTCTGCCTGTATCTGAGGCTTAAATGAGGTGAGATCTACTATCAAGCTGTTATGTGCCTATGGTTTGAAGATCTAAGTTCTGTACCCCCATGGTCCTCTTCATATGACTGTTGACAAGAAATCAACTAGGTTCCCCAGAGCAAATAATCCACACAACATTAGGAACTACAGTTTTTTATGATCTAGTCTTGAAAGTGCTTTTGCTATAACTTCCTGGTCTCACAGACCAACCATGGTGCAAATTAGCAAGAGCCTATACAGGATGGAAATACCAGGAAAGCAGGGCTTGTGGTGGGTCTGTCTTGGAGGCTTGCTACTTCCCTGTCCCAAGAGTGAAAGCTGTGCAGAAAGGAAGCCTGTACCTAAAAATGTATTTCTTGGTTGAAAACCAGATTCTTAAAACTGAATTTGAGTTAATCTTCTGTTTCTTACCATCTGTCAGATATTATTGCAATGTGTGTGACTGTGTGGTGAAGGACTCCATCAACTTCCTGGATCACATTAATGGAAAGAAACGTAAGATTTAGAAGTAGCTTGTGATTGGGGCTGGGGTTGGGTTTTGGAGGTAATACATGTAGAGGGGAAAGGTGGCTTCTCTTAGACTCTTATTTGATCCCTGGGAAATTCTCAAGTTGTTTCACTCAGGCTATTCTTTATTTCATTAGATAATATTTTTGGAGGCCACAAAGTGAGATACTTCCCAGGGGTTCCTTCACTCCCCACGTTTTTTTTTGTGTGTGTGTGTGATGCTAGTGAATGTTGTTCTAGATTCTTAACAGCGCGAATCACTGTATGGTCTTTTGGACCTCCAAAGCCTCACTTGGTGTTTATTTGCTCAGTAAGAGAGAAAGGGCAATTGAAATCCACCTACATCATGTTATCTGGGGTTGCTGTCTCTAGGAACAAGTGAAGCCAAGAGTTTCTCTTACTCATACTTACTTTTGCTGAGTGTTTTATTAAAAATGTTTGGCCAAGCATGGTGGTACATACCTGTAATCCCAGGACTCAGGAGGCTAAGGCAGCAGGATCCCTGTGGGCTCAAGGCCAGCCTGAACTACATAGTGAGACCCTGTCTCTCACACACACACACACGTAGACCAAGATATAGTTTTGTTTTGTTTTGTTTTGTTTTGTTTTGTTTGGTGGTGGGGATGGAAGCCATGGTCTCTTGTTTTAGCCAGGACAAAACTGTTTTTTTTTGAGACAAGGTCTTGTTACGTAATTCATGCTGGCCTTGGACTCACAGTGTACCCCAAGCTGTCCTCAAAATTTGTGTGGCTGTCCTTATGCCTCAAGTCTTTGGAGGGTTGGGATTATAGGTGTGCACCACTGTGCCTAACCCAGGACAAGACTTGAGGGGCTCTGGATGTTGCAGTGACATTGCCATTTTCACTGTTGATCCCACCACCCAGATCAGCGAAATCTGGGCATGTCTATGCGTGTGGAACGTTCCACCCTGGATCAGGTGAAGAAACGTTTTGAGGTCAACAAGAAAAAGATGGAAGAGAAGCAGAAGGACTATGATTTTGAGGAAAGGATGAAGGAACTCAGAGAAGAGGTAAGACTGTCCTAGCTCTACTTTTCTCAGCTTTGAATTGTAACTTGTGAATCAAAGGTGGCCCTCATCTTCATCCCACTCTGCTGCCTCCCAGTTATGTCTGAATTTCTGCATGGTAGGGGAAGCCTTTATTGCTCTTGTTTGAGATACTTGTGAGCTAAAGGCAATGGCTGCAAGTCTACTTTTTCTCCTGGACTCTGAGCTATACCTGTTTTGGATAATTATTCTTTCATTTAACATTTTTTAGAACAGTTTTTGATTCACAGCAAAATTGAGAAGCTGAATGGAGACTTCCTGTTTATCTCCTACTCCATGCATACTTAGCTTCCCCCTTTCTTTTTTTTAAACTATAGGAGGGAGTTAAGTCTCTAAGAGGCTGACAGGGTCTGAATTGTTTCTTCCACTTACTGTGAACCTTGGGCAGTTGTTTAAACCTCACTTTCTTCATCTCAGAGATCTTAGTATTATGTACACAAAGTACTGAACAGTTCCTGGTATGTCAAATGTCCCAAAATGTTATATGATTTTGCTCCCATAACCCTAGAACTAAGAGATGAACTGAGGTGTAAGATTGAGAACTTTACAAAGGCTAAAACTTCTTTCTTATCCTTAATAATCTTCATTATGGCTTTTACTTTGTCCTTGAGATTTTATTTTACTTTTTTTTTTGTGATACAGGGTCTTGCTTTGTAGTGCAGGGTCTGGCCTTGAGCCCACTGTGTAGTCCAGGCTGGCCTGAAACTCATGGCAGTACTCCTGCCTCAGCCTCCTGAGTGCTGGAATTACAGACATGTGCCACATGCTTGGCTCTATTTTATCTTCTTCTAAAGATGGAAACAAATCTTGAAGCTCACAAGTCTCTTTTGACAACATTTGCCTCAGGAATCTGAACTGATTCTGAGTGATTTCCACCCCTGCAGGAGGAGAAGGCTAAAGCATACAAGAAAGAGAAACAGAAAGAAAAGAAGAGGAGGGCCGAGGAAGATTTGACATTTGAGGAGGATGATGAGATGGCAGCTGTGATGGGCTTCTCTGGCTTTGGTTCCACCAAGAAGAGTTACTGAAGCTTCTTGTACTTGGCCTGATTTTGGCCTATGCTGGACCTAACATTTTGTGTGTGTTGGGGAGGAGAGGTTCATTTCTAAGTACTTGGTAAAGATCTTAAGAGTGTCAGTGGGCAGGGAGGAGGGTGGGTGTTTTGGTTTCCTTCTATGTTGGGAGAGGGCACAGAATGCAGAGGTAATGCTGTGGCATATTCGTTCAGTCTCAGTATAGCACTGGAGTCACAAGACCTCCGCCTGAGTTCTCAATAAAGACAGGCCTCCCCTTCTAAGTCTGCTTTCCCGAAACTCCCTGCATCTTTCCCTTTTCATCTGCCCCACCTCTTGTCTGACCATCCTATCTTTATTCTGTGTTCTGTTTTAATTTTGACTCCTATTCAGCCTGCAACAGAAGTGTTATCTTGGTCCCCAGTTTCCAGTCGATGGCATATCCTTGATCAGCCCTTCCTTTTCCCATTCCGCCTCCTGGGTCTCTATTCACATGTGCATGCATGTGTACTTCTGCCTGGATCAGTGGTGTGTGTGGATATGTATGTGTGCATGAATCTGTCACAAAGAGGGGTCCTGAGCTAGAACCTCAGAGCATTGCTGCCCTGGGCCCTGATGTTCTCGGTTTCCTCAGTGCATGTAACAGGAAATTAAATGGGATGAGTGTGGTGTGGTTTGTGTCTGGTGAGTTTTTTTAACATTGTTCTTCAGATGTACGCTGTTGCAGCTTCTCCTGTTTGTTTCATTTTACTGAGAATTTCTTTGTTTTTGTCTTCCTTGTGAGCAGGCTCTTGGAAGAACCTGTTGAAGCAAAAAACAAAATGAAAAAACAAAACACAAGCAAACAAACTCAATATGGGCGCCCCTGGGTCTCAGAGGCTGTTCAGCATGTATAATAAATGGCATTGACTAGCCTGTTTCACATTTGGTGGGGATCTTCCATAGTCTTCCCTGTGTGTGTGATTTTGTCTCTACACTGAGGATTACCATGAGGAGCCTTTTCTTCTGTGTTTGACCCTGGTCACTTTTTATTTTAGACTAGATTCTTTCAGCATGAAGTACAAAACTAGTAATTTAACCTGATTTGAACTTGAATAACGGCCTGGTGTTGAAGTTAGTCTTTCCTATTATCTACACTTCGGCTAGGTACCTGGTTACTCAGTCTTGGCACTGTTAGTGTCTTGGGCCAAATAAGTCTTTGTTGAAGAGGCTGTTCTGTGCATTGTGCAGTGTTTGGTGGCCTCCCTAGCCTGTAGCTGTTGGATGCCCTTCACCCTGCCTGCTTCATTTTGTAACAACTACAATTGTGTTTCTTGGGAGGCGGCGAATTCCCTCCTACTCAGCCTCTGAACCACTTAGAATCACTGAGAAGAAGCTGCCTTCCCTACCATTTCATAAGAATTATATGGCATAGACTGGTTAAAAGCAAAACTCCAAGACTTTGCTCCTGAATAAGGTACTATACTAGGTCTAGGGAATACAGAGGGAAAAAATGAGAGTTCTACACAAAAAAGAGAAGTCATGTAAACTTGAAACATCCTCTGAAACTTGCTTCTGTACCTGGAGAAGGGGACCTGTTTGGGTTGACAAGCCTGCTGTTACATGACATTCTCTGTCTCATGTAGCTCCGCACCTTTCTGCAGTATCTGGAACCCTGGGGTCTTACAAAACACTGTTCTTTCCTTTGTAATTTGTATAAAGTTTTCTTACTGTTAGGTGTGTCTTTTGCCTAATCCAGATACTGAATCTAGTCACTAGAACACTCTCCCTTGTGATTGTGAAGAAAACTCAAGTTGTTAAATACAATGTGTGTTGATCCATCGGGGTTAGATTAGTGGGTACTACTCCTGGTTGGGTTGTATGCATTCTAGGTCCTTGGGTGAAAGTCTACCCTTGTTACATGTTTTATTTTTCTTGAGACAGGGTTTCAGTATGTAGTTCAGAATGACCTTGAACTCACTGTGTACCTCAGGCTAACCTCAACCTCTCAGCAATCCTGCCTTAGCCTCCTGAGTGCTGGGGTAGCACATATGCCACCATGCCCAGCTCCTTTATTACACTTTTTATTAACATTTTTTTGTATCAAATTGAACTCACGACCTTGGGCTTGCCAGACAGGCATTTGTGTCGCTGAGCTATATACCTGGCCCACTGTTACATTTTTTTAAGGCAGATGAGAAAGTTGCAATGGGAGGAGTGCCTTCTGTGGCTTGGTATTCCTCATTTAGGAAACCATTTTACCAATCCCTGTACTATAGTGGGATTTTACCTCTAGTCTTCTATACCAGCAATATAAAAAGCAATTCTGACTTCCAGGTATTCTAAACTTTGGGAGGGTGGGACTGAGAGGAGCTGATCAATGAGGCAACTAGCCAGCCTTTCTGGTAAGCCATGTGGACCATTTGGGGCCCAGGAAGAGAAGAGTCAGCCTCTCCCAAAAATCGGCTAAACCTTGGGAGGGCATGTAATTTGAATCTTGAAGGGATCTGTCTAGGTTTTGGGTGTTTGAAGGGGCTTAAAGGGGTGACTTGAAAAGGGAGGCAGAAGAAGAGATGGAAAATTCAGTAACCCAGAATATTATTCAGAAATCTTTAAAAGGGGAACTTACTAGATGTTTCAGTTCTCTAAAATCCATGGAAAGTTTGCATTCCAGTTGAGGAATGTACTTTTGATTTCTCTGTATGTGCTCAGTCATTCAGCAAGTGCTTAGGAGGTGAGCATGTTATAGTCACTGCTATTATCTTCCTGGGCATGGGGCCAAGGTCCCAGAGGTTATGGGATTCATATTTTGGTGGAATTGCTATTTAAAGTCCAGTAATGAATTTAGGGAAGAGGCTGTGTGCTGCAGCTCAGTAATCCCACAAATCAGGAGGCCGAGGCAATAGGATTGCTGAGAATTCAGGTCAGTCAGGTCTACACAGTTCATGTCAACATGAACTACATAGCAAGCATCTTTCAAAAAAAAGGAAGGGTGAACCTGTGGTTTCAGGCACCTTTAAGGTTTCTAGCATTTCTTCCAGTTGCCCCCGTGTGCATTTTAATGTTCTTTCCATTCAGACATACATATTAAAAACATTGTGGCCGGGTGTGGTGGCACATTCCTGAAATCCCAGCACTTGGGAGCCTGAGGCAGGAAGGTCATTGAAAGTTCGAGACCACCCTGGGCTACAAAGTGAGCCCAAGGCCATCCTGAACTGTGTAATGAGACCCTGTCTCGAAAACAAACAAACAAACAAAAAAAACGTGTTGCTTAGTGTATATGAAGCCTTGGGCTTGATCCCAAGCACTATAAAAACACATTCTTCAAATAACATACTTGCGTAATATGTTCATTCCAGCTTTAGAATAGTGACAGCTTTAAAACTAGTAAAATACTGGAATATGGTAGAGCCATCACAAAATATGTGAGTCAGGTGTGTACATTCTGAAAAGCTCTCCAACATATTCAATTAGGAAACAAAAATAGCGGGCCTGTAATACTGGTACCCTGCAATGCTCAAACAGGAGGATCAAAAGTTTGAGCCCAGCATTTGTTGTTGATTTATTAATTTTAGTTTTGGACACAGGGTCTTGCTACTCAGGTCACGTTGGCCTTGATCTCACTGTGTAGTGCACGCTGTCCTAGAACTCGCAGCGATCGCCCTGCCTGCACCCTCATCTTGAAAACAATCAAAAGGACAGGGAATGCAGCTCTTTGTCAAGGCCCTAGGGTTGAATCTCCAGTGCCACGAAAACCAAACAAACCTCAAACTGAAGCCCTCCACAGGTGGATTTTCACCTAACAATTCTATACGTAGAGTGTGTACAGTTAAAGTATGTGGAATTGAGGGAAAAGACTGGAAGGCTCCAACATTAATATTGGCCAATGGGACAAAATCAGGTGGTTGGGACAAAGCTATCTACAGTGCACGCGACTGCAATAGGTGTGAAGAGGCCAGTGTGGTGGGACTGGCTTGTAAGTCCAGCCACTTTGAGAACCGGAGTTGGACAGCCTGCCCCCCAAATCAGAACTCTGTCGCTACAGAAACAAGAAGGAAGGAGCTTGGACTTGGGACTGAGTCAGAGCGCCCCTGGCGTCCATCGACATTACTGCAGGAAATAGAAACCGGGAGAGAGGATTCCAAGAAGGTAGAACTGGGGATCGGGGTGGCGGGGTTCTTTAGGCTTAACGAAGCTAGTTTGCATCTCGTCAAACTTCCACTATCAAGTGGAACTGGGCAGTGACCGTGGGGGCCCATGTCCAGCGAGTGACCCGGCGTGGCGGCTGTCGGGGCGCGGAGGCTCATGCAGCGGCGGCGGCGCGCGCCCTGGAGGTGTTTCCCGCAGGGCGTGGACGCGGAGAGCGCGGCTTGGAAGGGAGGGGAGAGGCGAGCCCGAGGCGGGACGCTGGGGCAGCGCGCGAACTCCCGGGGCGGAGGGAGGCAGGCAGGCAGGGAGCGAGGCAGGGAGGGAGGCTGGAGCGGTGGCTGGCCGCTGTGTGCGCACTGTGAAGTGTAGGGCGTGGCTTGGAAGCGGATTGGACAGCGTGGGAACCCGAGTGAAGCCAGAGATTGTGAGACAGTGTTTGTGACGCACGTGGTTGGGGCTGGTGAAGAGGATTCCGTCAGAGGCTGGCTTCCGGGCTGGCTTTAGCTCAGCGGTTCCTTCGACAGCACCTTCTTAACCACCTAGCTCAGTGGTTCGAGACCCGCGGGCGCTCTCCAGTCCTTTTGCTGCTGCCACTAAGGGCTACTACATTCTTTCCGCGAGCGACCGGTCTTGGAGACTTTGGAGACTCCCTGCTCTGCCCAGAACTCTTGGAAGGGCCGCTTCCCCCACGAAGTTTAGTTGATTCTGGGAGACACCACGGATTCTGGGACTGTGCAAGAAACGCAGAGATGTGGAGATGCAGTGCTAGAAACGAAGGCAGCGCTTCGAAAGAGTACAGAACACAACAAACCTACTCTTCACTTTCGAATTACTTTCCTTTCTTGGTTTAGGGCTGAACTTGGAGCATCTCCCCAGCCTGTAAATCCCAGCACTGAGGAGGCTGAGGCAGGAGGATCACCGTGAGTTTGAGGCCGGTCTGGGCTACATAGTGAGTTGGGCCAGACTCATTGCCTCAAGAAACCAAAAATTAAAAACCGAAAAAACATTTGGTTTCCTATACACGTCGTTTTTGAAGGTTAGAATTTTTTTTCCTTTTTTTTGGTACTGGGAATGAAACTCAGGACCTTTCCTTTGCCAGGCAAGCCCTTGTGACACTGAATTATATCCCCAGCACATATTGGAGAATTTTTCCTTAGAAATCTAATTTATCTTTCTTAAATATATTTCCAATATTGAGCATACCAGATCAACTTTCCTAGGTTAAATGCAGACTTTTCGATGTGTAAAGTCAAATTCTTTTTGAGACAGGGTCTTGCTATGTATTTGATGCCAGTGTTAGGGTTTGAGTCTGAATGTCCCTTCAAAACCTCATGCCATCAGTGGGGGCAGGCTTCAAGAGTTTGTGATTGATTCATTGTCCAAGTTGGGATTATAGGTGTGATCTAAATCAACCTTTCCTTCCTTAACTTTGGGTATGGGATATCTTGTCTCAGCAAGGAGAGAAAAGTAACCAAGACGGCAACTTTGAACTCACTACGTAGCCCAGCTTGACTTGGAGCTCCTGGTGATCCTCTTGATTCAGCCTCCTGAGTGTTGGGATTACAGGTGTGTGCCAGCATGCCCAGCTGAGACTCAAGCTTTATTAGTTTTTAATATTACAACTGTTTTATCAATTTCTACTTTAGGGAGTGTAATACATGTTCTATTTTCTGTGCTATTATATATTACTTTATAGCTGATCTTTCTTAGCTATTTAAATTTCATGTATCTAAATATAATTATAAATTTATATAGAAAACTTTAGAGAGGGTCTAATTGTGTTGCCTAGGCTGATGTCCAACTCGTGATCCTCTTCCCAAATAGCTAGATTACAGGTGTTGTATTGCCACCATGCTTGGCTCCAGTTATGTTTTGATTTTTTTTTTTGAACCAGGGATTGAATTCACCACCTCACACTTGCCAGGCAGGTGCTTGTGCCTCTGAGCTATATCCCCAGCCCTCCATTCTGTATTTTGTGTAAAATATTCCTGTGGAAGTTAGAAGAGTTAAGATGTG
>RJWT010008226.1:0-26567 GCA_004365215.1 Cuniculus paca | reverse complement strand
ATGATCATGCAGTGTGTAATATTCCAGTTGCAAATTAAGAAATCAAAGGTTTTTTTTTTTTTTCAGTTACTCTTACTTCGTGCTTTCGCCTGATTTACACTTTCCAAAAGCGTTCCTTTCAGTCTGGTGCCTGTGTTATATACTCCTAATGCAATGCTAGAATCTACAATCCCGAGCCAGAACTTGCAGCTTCTGACTTCATGGCTTTACTCTTAACTGACGTCAGGGGTGATGGGCTTCTAGCTCTCATTTCTGTAACCTCCTCCCAAAGAATTTCCCTATCAGTGCAGTCAACCTTATACTTGCTCCCAAGTCTTTTTTCACTCCCCAAACCACACTGTCTACCAAGTATACCACGATGCACACAGAGCTTGGAGCAGGACAGATATTAACGAATACTTGCACAATGAGCAGTACATTCAGACTGGCAATAAAGTGAAGCTGTGCAGAGTGAAGCAAAAAAAGAAAACAGGGAATCTAACAGCCTAGCAGGCTATGGTTGTTGGGCAACCATAAGAAAGCGACATTTGAACAGATGTCACAAACTGGGAATAGCCGCATAGTCATTGCCGCTCTTTCCTTTCAGAAATGACAACTATTTCCTCATCCCTTGAACCTGGGCTGGGCCCCTGGCTGGCTTTGACCAATAAAATCTGGCCAAAGTGATACTGAGTGAGCTCTGTGCCTAGGTTTTAAGAGACCTCGTAGCTTCCTGCATGCTGCTGGGTCCTCCACATTGACATAAACTGGCCCAAGAATGCTTCCAGAGGAACAGCCCCAAGTGTCTGAGGTGTCACAGGTGAGGTCACAGACAAATCAGCCATCATAGTCCACACCAGCAGTGGGCTGTCCTAGATGAACCCAGACAAAATTGCTGACTCACAGGGCTGTGAGCAAGCACGGGATTGTTGTCGTTTCAGAGATGTCCGTTATGCTGCAAATGCTAACACTTAGTATATTTAAGTGACAAGCAGTTAAATAGATGAAAAGTCTGGAGTGTGCAATAATAGCCTGGGTAGAGGGAACCTCCTGAGAAAGACCCTGAGGCAATAACACTGGAGGCCCTGGAGGGCAGGTGTGGCCAGAGCTCAGTGAGAGGGAACAAGGCACCTTGGTGAAGGCACATTGCCACGTGCTCCATAGAGAAGCTCTTCCTCCTGTCTGATATTCTACATCATTCTTCGGCCCTGCTCATTAATTACATACCTGCACCCCATTCGTGTCCTTCCTCTCACTCCCAGTTCCAGGCCACAGGCACAGAATTCTGAGGCCCAACTTGGGGAAATCTGCACTCCCAGGACTCAGGGAGTGACTCCCATGTGCCTAAGAACATGGACCACCTCGGGTTGATCTTGAGCAACTGTTCAAAATCTCAATGCCCTTTTCTCCACGTGATAACAAATGCCCACCACTCTCTCCTCCCCTCGGGCCTAGGAAAAGTCTATTCTTCTTCGAAGAGTTTTAGTCTCAAATCATTTCTGCATCTTAATTATCTCATTATTTACTCCAGGTACAGACAGAGAGGGAAGGAAAGAAATAGATGAAAAATATTTATTTGTCAAAAATAGATTTTTATCCTTGGGACAAATCCAACTTCTTCAGCATCTTTCTTCTTTCTTTCTTTCTTTTTTTTTTTAACGTGGTTTATAGTAAGTATTGAACTCAGGACCTTTGCGCTGAGATACAACTCCATCCCCTTTTTATGTTTTTTGTTCGTTTGTTTGGTTTTGGAGGCAGTTTCTTACTAAGTTGCCCAAGGTAGGCTTGAATTTGCAATCTTCCTTCCTCAGCCTCCCAGAGTGTAAGGATTATGGCTTGCACCACCATGCCTGGCTGTACCCTTCTTTTAAAAATGTCTTGGTCAGCTATGACACCTATGTGAGATAGGCTTCCCTCAAAAGCAGGATTTGAAGTGAGGCACAGTGGTGCACATCTATAATCCTAGCAGCTCTGGAGGCGGAAGCAAGAGGACCACAAGTTTGAGACCATCCTGGGCTACTTAGTAAGATGTCTCCACAATTTAAAATTAAAATTTAAAAAGGAGCAGAGGAGTGGAAATATAGCTGAGTGGTAGAGACTTGTCTAGCAGTGAAAGGAGTTCCCCCCTCCCCAGTTCAATCCATAGTACTGGTAAAATAAAAAGCAGAATTTGATTTAAGGATGTGGATGCAGGGAGTTAATCTGTGAGGTGAACTCAAAAAGAACAAGAGAAAGAAAGGAGTGAAAACTGTAACAGTGCATTAGCGAGCTGCTGGCAGTTATGGGTATCTAGGGCTTAGACCCGCTGTAGTATCACTGAAAAACTTCGTAGACTGATCCTTGGAATTGTCCCACCAAGGACTGGGGAGGTAGAAGGATTATTCCTCAGTCTCACTCAAATCCCTTCTAGGTTTGCAGTCGCCACTGAGGCATTTAAATTCCTAGCATTCACACTGCCCTATGTGGAGGCTGGGCTATGCCAATGGCCGGGTGATAGCTCATAGGCCAAGAGTCAGAGACCCAAAAGAGTAGAATTCACAGGTATCTTGCAACTGTCCCCCTCAACTACAGCTGAACTTAGAGGTGGACCAAAGGACTGTGTGCTGACACAGGGATAGTAACGGCTACGCTAACATTTACCAAGAACCCTGTAATAACCAACTCCTTACCATAAGCTTCACACAGTAATCTCAGGCAATGTCCAATCAATACCACAAAGGTACTAGGGTTCTATTTTACAGATGAGGGCCCTTGGCCCATGTTAGTGGAGGACAGCTGGATCCTCAGCCTGGTCCTGTTTCAGTCACCCAGGTACCTAAGCGAACTTCAGACAGCTTGGTAAGACAGATTGCTCATCACAGGCCAAACAAATGCTCCCCAGCATCCTGGTAACCACAAGAAAAATGGTAGGCATGACGTCCACCTCAAAGTCACTCACGGCCTCACACAAGGCCAAGGTTGAGCTTCTCATCCATATTTTAGTCTTATACTTTCTCCTTGGGCAGCCTGACCATTTAAAATAATATGCCTAAAGACAAATGTCTTCATTTTTAGATTTTTTTCCACATGAGACTTAACGCCTTGCAGTTGTGATATTAATTTAATGAGTACATTTAATTAAAAAGTGTGTGGACACCTGTCACATTCCAGGCTTTCAGCACACCCATTCCTCTCCAAGTACACTCTGATTTCTACAGGTAATGGCTTCTCCTCTATTAGCATGGACTTGCTGAGAAGGTGGGCCCAAGAGCCCAAGCCTCCCCTGAACCTGCAGTATTGTATGGTCTAAGACTGCGCAATCAAATGCAAATAATACAAGAACAGAGAGAAGGCATCAAGTCTTTTCTGAAAGCAGTAGTGACAACCAGACAGCCGGGCTGTTCTCACTGGAGTTGGGCACCAGCCTCCCACATGCATGCCACACTCAGGTCCTCTGAGCTCTCTTTTCCTGCCTTTCCCTAAAACTTGTCCCCCAGTCCTAGTAAATGCTTCTTGTTCCCGTTCTACACTTTCTCCCAATAATTTTTTTTAAATTTTATTTTAAAGATAATAAAACCAAGGAACATAAAACAGAATAAAACCAATCAGAACAAACCAGTGTGATACAGGACTTCAAAACATTACAAAATCAACAATAGTTACCATAATGCCTTTTGTTATCTACAAAATAGTTGCAGATACCTTCAGACATAGTAAAAATTAAACAGAACAGAATAGAATAGAAACAATAAAAACAATGAATGCAATAAAGGACTTCAAAATATGACAATAGCAAATCCAAAATGGCTACCATAATATATCTTGCTATCTTTGAAATAGCTGCTCATGCCATTGGATATAACAAAACCAAACAAAACAAAAGAGAATAAAACCCAACCCAACAAAACAATGAAAATGATACAGGACTTCAAAACAAGACAATAGGGAATCAACAATAGCTACCACCCACAGAATGAGATCCCGCCCTAGGTGCCACATGCATACCGCTATCTTCTGAACAGATGATCAGACCACTGGCCCTAGACCTGCAAGGTCAGTGAACCACCAAAGCACCACAAGCATCAAATTTCATTTCACCTCAATAGCTGTCATCTCAGCCTGTGTTTCTCCAGATCCGTCAGTCATTTCTGGAGCGAGGAGGTGGGTACTTCTTGTTTGCCTGCCCACATGCTGGAAAGGGTTGAGGTCTGGTTGTCCCCCTGCTGGCGGGGGCCCATGCATGGTGCTGATTCTCAGAGGGGGTTACTGCTTGTTGAGGCCTTGTTCTCTCCCACCACAGTCCACAAATGGCACTGACTCACAGGGAAAGGCTTGAGTCTGGCTGTCCCCACACCGGAGGTGGCTTGCACATGATGCTGGTTCACAGGGGCCTCTCCCAATAAATTCTTTTGCTGAATTTCCCAGGGTTTGTTCCAACATGTGTAGCCACAAACCATAACTGATACAGACAGTAGGAAATGTGATGGTGAAATCTGTAGCACTCATGTCACCTACTGAAGGCAGTAAAATTTGTACATACACAACAGTTGCTGAGTGGCATCCCCAGCAGCTCCCTCTGTACCCTACCCTAGACCTGACCAAAAGTTTCATCTCATGACATGAATGTAGAATTCACCTGGCAGCACAAGGCTCCTCAGATGCGGTAACAAACCTCAGCATATTAACTAAAAGTGTACTTTTTTTTTCATTGAAATGCAAGTACTATCCCAGCATAAACATTATTCAGTGCACTCTAAAGGGCTTCCTTACAGCCTTTTTTTCTTCTTCTTTAATGAGCTGGCTCTCCTTTCTTGATCGGTCATATGCCCAGACTCCCTATTTTTATTTCAATACTTTGCATTATCAGTTTATAATCTAAGGGCTTTAAGCCAGCTATTGATCTGCTTTTTAAAGAACACTTTCATGCTTTCTCATGACTTCATAATCTTCTTTATACCATTTTTCTGCCTTGAAAATTCTACCCTTTGAAAATGGTAAATATTGTGCTATTAAATTTAAATCAGGATGAGAAGGCCCAGTGCTCTGGATAGATTCATCCAGGTCAGTGTTCGCTAAGAAGATGTCACGTTAACTTTCCCAGTCACCAGGCATGTTTACAACACTCTTTTTAAAAAAACCTTATCATGGTCAAGGCACATATAAATTGTACAACTTTGGAAGCTGTAGCGGAGCTGCAAATCCATGGTGTAGCAACCTACAGGCTGTTTTAGAAAAGACAGCATTTTAAATATGATTCATGAATAAGCAAAGAGCCCCGACCACCCAAATCAACTTGAAGAGTAAACACAGAGGAAATGTTTAGTTAAATTTTAGACACCATTTGACTAGGGAAAAGGGCTAAAACTTATCAGTGGAGAATGAATTATGTCAATACCAAAAAGCTAAGCCACCGCGGAGAACTGTCTTCAAGCAAAAGTTACATAGGCAAAGGGCTAACTGTTTATGCACCACAGATAAAATACACTCTACCACAAAGGTCTTGCTTATGCGAAAGATAACAGGAGGAATGCTCTCGAATACATAGGATATACATACATAACTTATTTGTCTATTTGCATGACTGTACTTAAGGACTATCATGGGAAATAAATAGGTGCTGATACATAGCCAGGGACCAAAAAAGAAAAAAGAAAAAGAAAAAAGAAAAATAGGTAACTGTTAAGTTGTTTCTATCTATAAATCCTGGCACATGACCTACTGGAGTCTCCTACTCTTACACAGCAAGGATCTGTGGAGGCAGCAATGTTTATTCTGGGTGGGACTAAAGAGCAATCAGAAGGTATCTCATAATTTTTATCTATGCTTCCTGTGTGTTTAGAGGGATGCAGTGTTCTTCTGGTTTGCACAAGTTTACACAGGTTTCTTATAGACAGGGACAATGTCTTACATGTGGGAGCATAGAGTTCTAAGACAGTACCAAAAACAAAGCAGATGTCCAATAAACATTCATTTCATTAAACCAATTCTCCTGGATCTTCTCTTAGTGTGCAGCCTCCAACTGGGCATCTAGTAGTTCAACGAAATCATACTGAGCTACTTTCAAATACTGAGTATAAGCAGGAAGGTCAAAATTACATCTTTTCCATCTCCCTCACTGTCAATCTATGTGTAAATCATGAGTAAAGATGTCTGTGATAATCACTGTACATGCAAGTGAGGGTTGCTGAGTACAGTTCACATAATTCAGGGACCTACAGAGAACCTCCTCTATACCACTGGGTATTGGCCAAGCTGTGCACGTTACATATTCCCTCTCAACTAGCAGGCTGAAGGCAATGCCAGTAGCAAAGCATTGCCTTCAGCCAATCCTTGGAGCCACGAGGCATCATCACCAGTGCGGTGGGCCATTCATCCGTTCAGCCCTGTGGAGGAGGGAGAGGCTGCGAGGAAAGAGAAGCCAGAACAAGAGCAGGAAGACAAAAAAGCCAAAACGAGCTTCAAACTAGGCCACCCCAACCCTCAAAACAATTTTTTTCTTCTAAGAAGCCAAGGAGTACTGAGACAAGGGCCCATTATTCTCTGTATTTCTTGGACAAGATTTGATTTGGAAAATGCCATTTGTAAAGCATTTAAGAGCAAACTCCTTTTTTTTTTCTTTCTCATAAAAATCACTTGGAAGGAAATACACTGTGAGATACAGTCCCCAATTCAAATTAAGTTCCAAGTCGGTTCAGAACCATGCAAGTAGTGATGTTTGTTATGAGGTCTGGTGAGCAGTACCTGCCCTCCTTAGATGAACTAGACCTGAACATGAACATTAACAAGAGCCAAGCGGCAGTTCTGGTGTGGGAGAGAAAGAGACACATGAATACCTCCTTGCTTTCTTCTTAAAACTTTTCCTTAAAGACAACTCACCAAAAGATCAACTACAACTCATTGGCAATAGTTGAAAAAGAACTTTCAATAATGTCTCTCACTGACTCAACAATTCATAGGTTAATCAAAGAGAGGTTCTTGTCCTTGCCAGGTTCCCATTACAGTCTCATATCCACCAGTGGGCTGTAGATTCCAAGGAGGCCACTCGGCAGATGGATCAGAACAAGTATCCAAAATCAACAGTGTTTTCAGGTTCCAATTGTTTACCTATTGACACAAGCTTTCAGAAAGCCATTTTATGAGGGAAGATTGGCTCAGCACACACCACTTCTATGCCAGATTTTAGCCATCATGACATAGCTTGGCTGGAAGAGAAAGGCTGGAGACTTGTGCACCAGGAATAAGCAGCCTATTAAGATCTGAAAAGCTGTCATCCACACCGAAAGGACCTGTGTCAGCCACTGAGGATATATTTTAAACCGCCTGTCCGCAAGAAAACTTTAATAATGCAGCCTTGCTCTAATGTCTTGTGAGAGGAGAGGCAATTTTACTTCTTCTATTAACCCAACGTGATTACAATGGCTTATTTCATGGAATATTAAGTTCAAATTCTGCTCCCTGGGAGGACAATAAAAAAAAAAAAAAGAGTGTGCTTATGACTTTGCCCGAAATAGCCACAGGACCACAGCTCCTTGGTGCTTTTAATGCAGCCAGGCAGTAATCTACTATAATTCGCTAATGGTGAAATAAATTAGTGACCAAATAATAACCTGAAAAGATGACATCATGATGGAAAGCAAATGTTTATCTTTTGCAAAGGACAGCATCACAAAGCTTATGGAAGTCTCACCAACCTTCATTTAAAAAAAAAAGTCCTTATTAGATACCTGTCATGGTACTTGTCTATTAGTGAGATCATAGCTAGACTAGATAGCAAAACAAATAATCGCCTTGAAAAGCAACAAGCAACTTGAGACTCTCTATGCTAGAAAGATACTTGGGAAAATGAATTCCTCTAAGAATTCCCCATGAGATCTGCACCTCAGATGTGAATTCAAAGAGTAATTGTAACGATGAAAAATGGCAGGTCCAACCTAATGAGGGTCATGCAGGATCTTCTGTATGTCCAACTGCAAGATTTTACAGCCAACTTTGTGACTCATATTCTCACTTTTAATTGTAAATGAATAATTGATTGGAATAAGAGTCACAATTAGTTCCCAATAATCCTAAAAGTTAATAGGCCCAATGGTCCCCAAAAGCCATGACGAACACTCATTATTAACGTCTTTCATCCTCCAATATGGCTCCTGTCCTCTAATCTCTCTCTATGCAAATGGGAAGAGATCCTTTCCTAATAGCAGGAGACAGGAAGTTCATTTTCTTTGGCTCTGCATGCCCTTTGAATAGTGCATAAAGTGATAGAGGTTGGACGGTTATCTTTAATAAATTTAATTCACACTATTCATGGTCTGAAACTCTTTCTACATCTGGGGCTTCCATAAACAATGTTAATTTGATGGGATGAGAACCACAGTTGCTTAACTATTCTGGTGGTGGTGATCAAATTAGCCTGGTCTGCAAAGCAGCACAGCTCACTTGAAAACAGTCAAGTTCATCAACTACGAAACAAGAGCCTCAGTTCCATTGAAAATACAAGCAGAGAAAACGTTCTCACTCCATTTATACGTTTCTTTATCATAAGTGGCATATTAAGGTAAAACCAAGTACAGTGAACTCACATCAATGGCTCAGAAATGACACATTACCTTATGAATGTGATTTATCACTGTTTTTACTTTTTACAGGGGAAAAACACATTTACCTTTAACGTTTTTATTTAAGAAATGCAAATGGTAAATGGAATTATAATCAAAAGCCAGTGAACCTAAGGAATGATGAAAGTTAAATATACACAGAAATAGTGTTATGACTCTTAAAAAGGAAAGAAAAGCCATATGAATACAATAATGCTTATTTTTACTCCCTCCATAGCAGAGTTCTCTGTTTGTGGCCCGCATGAAAAAATGATCTGATAAGAGGCACAAGGCTAAATGGCAAACGGCAAATATCCCACCCTGATGTATTTCCTCAGCCCTGACCTTCAGATAAAAATCGCACAGAAATCTGCAAAACCTCCAAATATGCAGCACCACATGCTTCCCACATTTTCAGACACAACAGCCAGAAGGAAAAAAAAAGTCAAGAGAAAAAAGAAACAAAGGTATTGCTACTGAAAACAGTTAGCCTTTTCCCTTCAGGGTCTCGGGTCTCTTTCGCCATTTGGTTCTCTGTGAACGTGCACGCACAGGCACGCGTGCTAGACACATGTGTGTGTCGATCATCTTTATACGTGTGTGTGCCTGGTATCGAGTGTGCGGGGAGTTCACATGAGATACATTATATACATACTGTGTGCATATTTAAGCAGAAAAAAAAGACTTCAAACGGTAAAAATTTATTGCACTGTGAAATTAGCTAAAATTATGACAACTGTAAGAAAAAAAATTATACGGGCAAAATTTGGGTCTGGTGGAAGAATTCTTTGATGTCTGGATTCCAATTTAACCCCCGACTGAGTTCTAAGAATCAAATGAACAAAGTATATCATACACCCCAAGTCTGCCTGTCAGCACTAGTCATCATTTTTTATTTTATTCTTTCCAGCTGCATGTATTTACAAGACTGTTCTGACATTTCCTCCCCTCAAAATGTACACATTCACTGCTACGGGCAGTTGCCAAATACATTTGTAAAACAGTTCAACCCTGTGTTTGTTTATTCATTATGCATCTCTATCAGTCTCAATAAATATGTATCACTCTAATTTTTCACATTTGCTATGATGTCAGACCTTCGTATATTTGACTTATGTGTTTATGTCTGAATATATAAAACCCACCTTTTTTTAATATCTTAAATACATCCTGAAAATAAGATGGAGGCTTTGCATATTAAAATACACATACATACTGCCTTACTGTCTGGGATAGGTTAGAAGGATTTTTTAAAGATGAGGAATATAATGAAATAGATTTCAAAATATTCTTGCACATACAAATAATGTGATATTCCTGCTATAACACTGATTGCATATAACTGAACATATCCACAAATGGGTGCTTTATGTGTGTAAGCTTGGTGGCAGTGGACAATGACATATCCATTGCACCAGAGACTTACAAGTCAGAAATGCTTGTACGTGCTGCATACAAAAAGCAACTTTACCAGGGTATATGACTGTTAAGTGAGCGAAGTCTCCGAATACTTTAAGGCAGTTATAAATGTTTAAAATGTTAATAATAAATCTAAGTTGTGTAAAGAATATTTCCAAATATCATAAAATATTTAGTTTCCCCCACCCAACCCATAAAAAAGATAAGATTTATCACAAAATGTTGAGGAATAATCACCCATTTTTGGCTAATATGTTTTAATATTTATACACATGACACGTGCTGAATATAAATGATACATCGTGATTTCCCATAGTGTATGGAATTTATACAATTAGCTGCAAGATTCAATGGCTTCCAGGCACATAAGGTGCAAACACAGTTACAAGGTTTTGCTGATTATTGTTATAAATCTTATAAACCATAAAAGCATTAAAGTATATTCTGTTTATACCATTCATTTTAAAGTACAGCATATAAAAATATTATTATTTCTTATTAAAAGATTAATATTTTTCTGGCTTTTTTCTTTTATGAGGTAAATTTATTTGCCAGTATTCAAAAAAATACCTTCTATTTTTCTACTTTCAAATATGTGTTTGAAATATACCCTGAGATTCAATATCAATTTTTTAGTTATTTCTCAAGGGTTATATTTGTTCATAATAATAGCTGCAAACATTCAGGCATTATTTGTTTGGTTTCTCCAAAGTGTTTAAATTTAAAAAGAATCAAATAATAAAAACATGATGAACCAAATGCTTATTTCACACATCCGATAACCGTATCCATATGTATGCACTTTTGTATGTATATTTCTGGCATGCCATTAATCATCAATGACAAAATCATGTTATCAATCCACCTACATTGAACATTAAATGTCTTAATATTCATATAAATTGCATCAAAAATATACATGTGATGTTGCTTTTTAAATTACGAGACTTTGATCCTTTGTGGAGATATTTTTAGTGGGCCTTTCCATTCCTTCTTAGCCATATATAATGTTTAAATATACTTGTAACTAAAAATCTGCAATTCTACAACATGCCCCAAATCATCCAGTGACTGAATTTCTTTTTTAAGGAAACTAAAGCTAGAGCATCTGAAATGCAAAGTGGAAGCATCCCAATGTCTGCTTGCATGATCCTGGGGTTCTCCACCCGTTAGTAAAAAGGCACTGGATTCTACAGCTGCTTATCAAATCAGCTTTATGTCTTTGGAATGAGTTCCTGCTGCTGAGCCTGAATTTGTAGACAGTCATGAAAAAAAAAATCTTATAAGATTGATCTAGCTCAAATCAGAACCTCTGAAAAGACATAAATTTTATCAAACCCATGAACACCTACATAGCTAAAGAATATATTAACAGGGAGAATATCTGTTATTTACTTACATTTGGACCACAGATACAGTAAATGTCTTGCCTAGGTGTTAGTGATAAGATCCACACACAGGGTATATATTCATGTATACATATTCATTAATGTATATATTTATATCAGCTAAAGCACATTAATACTTCTCTCTGTGTCTTTTACTATAACAAGTCTGGCCTTCAAAAGGAAGAAAATACTTAAGTATAGAAACAGTTCTTTTCATCCACTACCCAGTTCACACATGTGGGATAGACATTCATTGGTTTTTTCCCCATGTATTTGATAAATCAGAATATTGGAAAGAATTGGAAAATACTGCATTTCTCTTACTTTTCTTAATCATATAAAACAGCCCCCCTAGAAAAAGTCCAAGATCAGCTTTCTCTTTTCAAATGGGTCTAATGTCCTTTCTCAGTCATCCATGTACCTCTCTGTACCACACACTTTCACATGTACATGTACACACACACACACACACACACAAAACCCACTATGTGGATTCACAGTCCACATCTATTTCCCAAACAGAGTTGTACATTTGCAAACGCTACATCTCAAATATTGGAAGCCAATTTGGACTTACTTAAAGTCTTCGATATGACTGAGAACCCATGCTAAATATGAGCCCTGGTAACTTTATTTTTAATGATGACTTTCAAAAAAAAAATAAATAAAAAACAAGGTAAGGGAGAGAGATCAGCCGGGTGAATGTAAAAATTGTTAATCTTAAATTTCTACAAACCCAAGTGTCAGAGTTAGCATGTATGGTGCATCAAGCATAACAAAAAGAAACGAGGTGGGGGGAGGAGGGGTCCCAGGCACTTGCTTCCTTGAATCCCTCTGAATACATTTCACAATTCATCAGTTTTTGTCTTTCCTGCCACGAATGAGGACAATCAGACCAGACACCCATTAGATTTTTCATGCAATTTTTTTTTCTTGTTCATGACATGTTGGCAGGGAGGATGGCAATTCTGAAATCTTACCAAATGAGAAAAATGTCAGAAGCTGAACTGACAGCTAGTGGTTACTATGGTGATCAGTGATATTGAAAAAATAAAATAAAATAAGACTCGGTTAATTCAAAAGGAATCAAGTTGGGTATTTTTAAGCCAGTTGATACAGATGAAAACTTAATCCTGATATTGGGACATTATCTTTTCGAGCTAACAGCCAAAGACACCATTTAGCTTACATAATAACTAAATACACAGCTCATAATCTTGTGATTAAAAATAATGGAAAGAAACAGTATTGATAAATGGAAGTCAAATATTATTACCAAATGACTATCAGAGAAGCATAGAGTATATTCAGTGGAAAGAGGATTTTGTTGGGGAGTGATAAGTTTATAGTTTTAGCAAAATGTTTTTATAAAGACAACATGGAAGCCTCAGAAAAAAAGGACTCTTAAGGGACAACACAGATTCTATTAAAACACACAGACATATAAACAAGGTATTTTCATCTTCTGAGACAGAGGAAGAAAGGAGGAAGGAAGGAAGAGAAAGAAAATCCAGTTTTATTCTAATTAATATAGTCAGCCTCCTTATTTTAAAAGGTATTTACATAGACAAAGCCTTATTGTGAGATTTTTTATATGTATCTAGTCTCCATATCATCATTTTTCTCCAGTTCAATGTAGTGACTACACTTTGGGGACTCTCACTTTGTAGTAAGCAAAATAATAATATAATAATAACAATAAAACACATATTGGCATCTTTTTTCAATATCAGGCAATGACAACTCTTGCTGGGTCAATTAAATTACTGCTGTTATTTTTAGATTCAATGATTTAAAAGGATTCCAGAAACACAATATCAGAAAGATAATATTTATAATTTTTAAAAATGCAATTTTTCCTCTCACATGCAATACATACAAAACCCAGATAGGTGATTTTTTTAAAAGAAAATTTTTAAACAATTAGTTTAAAAAGGGGATAGAAAGTTTGTTAGGGGTTCAGTCAACAATAGCATATTGTATCTGAAATTTTTTTGACACAGAGTAAAACTTTTTCAAGACTTCTTCACAATGACACTAAAATACTCTGAGTATAATGAATTAATTCCAAAAAATATACTTAGGAGGACCAGAGGCAGCATTATCTGAAAATATTCCATGCCTGCATATTTTACCCATATGCCACACTTCCAGATCTAGTCTATATATTTTTTTTCATTTGATATAGGGATATTAAATTATCTACTGTATCTTTTTTACAATCAAATCTTTTGAGAGTTACAGGTAACTAGCGAAAACAAGATTCTTATTTATAACCTCAAGCTAGTATTTAATGCAAGGGGGAAGGGGAAACATTATCAAGAAGCGCAGGGAAAAAAAATTACAGTCCTATTGGCTGGGGGAAGCTCTTCACCACCACTGAACAGACTGCAATGCCATCTACTGGAAAGCCAAGTTCAACTTCCTTTTAAACAGTAAAGCTAGTTTAAAAGATTCAGAGATGTAACTGGAGAGACATCCAGTCCTATACCCCTCACTGTTCAAAAAATGATAAGGACTATATGTTGTCGTTGAAGCATCGGTTCCTATTATAGATCATTATATTCTTCCTCTGAGGTCTCCTCCCAGCATTTTGCTTCCTAATTTTCCGCAAAAACCTCCCTCTTCCAACTCCTTCCAACTACTCTCAAGGAACAAGTTAACAACACCCAGAAAAATAATCACCAGCAGCGTGGCGTGACCTCAGGGTCCTTTTCTATAATCTCCAGCTTGTGATTTTTACAAGCTGTTTGTGTTGCTCTGCAAAGGTTCCTTTTTTTCTTTTTTTTTTTTTTTGTCCCTAAAATCACAATAGGAAATACAACCACTCTGGTCAGGAGTGGGTGAGAAAGAGCAAAGACAGGGAACCCCTGACTCCATACGCGTAAAGTCTCTTTTTTATATGTTCTTCCACAGTATGGGATACAGCATTTAAAGTATCTGTTAAAAAATAAAAATCTGTCAAGATTTCGCACGCTGTTCTCATGTTTCCACCCGCACGTCCTTCGCTCATTTGCACGCTTCCCTTTCATTCTGCTATGTGATTTTTAAAAGCAAAAAATGGAAAGGATACAGGGTCACCCTTTCTTACTCTGGATATAAGGCTATTCGAGATGAGGAAGATAATAGTTAAGAAGGAAGGACTCCGATAAAATAGTTTTTTTTTCACAAGTACTATCAAAAAGAAAGCAAGTGCCAACCCCAAACCTCCTGTCAGTACTGTATTTCCCAAGCATAGGCACAGGCGTGGGTAAACAGCAGGGATTTTCACCCTACACACTGCTGATATTAGGGGCCATATGTTCTTTGTTAGAGATACTTGTCCTGTGCATTGTAGGATGCTGGGCAATACCTCGAGCGTTTCTTTTGCTAGCATCCAGTACACACACACACACACACACACATACACACACACACACACAATTATGACAGTCAAGAAGCTCTCCGTACAACACTGTGGAAAGGGGATGAAGAAAACCACCTACCCATTGGTAACAACTTTTGTAGAATACTAATTTAAACTACTTTTGATCTTATAGAAATTATTTCTTATATATTCTCTTTGACTCACATTTGATGCATGAAATAATATTTTTAAAGATAAAAGAATAGAGCAGCGTCAGTACACATAGGAGCACAGCAATCTCCATCCTATAAATTCTTTCACGACTCAGCTCATCAAGGCTCCTGACCTTCCCATAGGCCTCCCTTTAAAGTTCTTGTGGTGGAGCTAAAGAGGAGAGTGGGCTCATGGATGCTAGCTGTTAGATGCGCCCCCAAAACAAAGGAAACAATTTGCCACCATGATGAGATCTTCAGGCCTGCAGAGCTTTTAGATTCAGGAAGGAAGACAGGAGTGAGGAGTGTTTGATTCCAAGTGTTTGAATGAAGGAGCTTCGATATTCAAATCAAAAAGTAGACTGAAAAATAGGTAATCTTTAAGTATGAACCCTCGTTTTTCCCTAAAATTGATCATCTTCCTAGAAGGTACAAAATTTTAACTTCTCAAACTAGGGGTACAATTTTAAACTTTGTTATGGATTCAGGGGGGAAAAAAGAAAGAATATATATATTTATATATATATTTCAAGATAAAGGAAAAAGGTCAAGAGGTCCAAGACAGCTAGTGCTCTGAGAAGTTGGTTCATTATGGACCAGTTACCTATCATGCATGGAGCCCTGGGTTCAATCCCCAGCAGCAGAAAAATGTGTGTGTGTGTGTGTGTGTGTGTGTGTGTGTGTGACAGAGAGACAGAGACAGAGAGAGACAGAGACAGAGAGAGAGACTGTATCATGAAGGCTAAAGTTAAAATGGAAGTCAAGTTCAGTCTTACAGCAGTGTAGATCTGTATTAACCTGAAATGCTTCTAACCAGGAGTGGAACTTTTCAAGTACCATTTCAGAAACTGGGAGCTAAGTGTTCACTTAAATCTCTCCCACCAATTAAATGCACAGTGACTGAGCTGCAGTATTGGCTGTTGTCTATTCCACTGCCTTTTGCCATCTACCAGGCATATCAAAGTTTGCTTGATGGAAGTTTTCCATCAGACAGCTATCTTTGTGTAGAAATCACACTGAAAAATTAAACAACATCTGGCTCCACTCCCCTTGTTTACCAACACTTTCCTGATGATGGGCAAGAACAACAAGAACACATTTTTAACATCTGACATTTTTTTTAATATTCTGAAATCTTGCTTTTCCTCATTACAGGAAATGGGTGCGTGAGATTAGAACAAATTGAATGCAATGCAAAGTATATTCACCCTTCAAAAATGCAGTCACTGGTTCCACCTTCTATAATACCGGTGGCTTTTGTGGAGTGTTCCTTTCTTTAAACTAGCCGGACCACACATACTCACTCATTCAGAGGAAGTCTATAGATGAACTGTCTCCGTATTTTTAAAGAAACTCAGCTTGTGCGGTCTGCTGATAGCTCAGAGAAACACGGAACTATTTTCACATCTCATTCACATAATGGATGGGGCTGCAGTGCAGAGCAGACAAGCCCCCTGGAAAGCGTTCTGTTTGTCGCGACACACAAGTGAATTCTTTTAGGTTGCAGCACAGAGTTCTTTAACTCAGCTAGATTTCCAAGGCAGCATTCATGGATAACATCACACCGGACCCAGGAAGCTTATTGGAAAAGACTCTTCATCCACATACACTTCCCACCCTGTCCACGGTGACTGCTACCCTAAGCAAGTCCCTAAGAGTCCGAAGAGAAAATAACTGATGTTATTAACCACACTTGTACATTTCAGCATCTTTATAGACTGTAAAATCTATTTACTAGGGCCACCCCTACTAAGTTGGCTTGTTTGTAAATTATTTTTTCATTATCAATTTTTCAAAAGGGAAAACTGTGCATCTCGAAAATTTTCTTTCTGTTCTCTACAGATATTACCTGAACTATACTTGGTAACCCCAGTCTGCAACCCTGCTCCAGAGTCTCCCCAGCTTTGACTGTGGGGGAATTTCTATCCACAAAACACTGGTGAGATCCAGCCTCTTTCAGTCTCTCAACTTTTATCGTCAGTTGCTAAATTAGCTAATGATTAATTAGTTAATGTTTTCAAAGCACTTTGACGATGGAAAGCGCAGCCTAAGTGCTAAGCGTAAAACAGCATTAGTTATTTGACTCCGCAAAGACTAATTAGCTTTTTTTAAAAAATATCCCCCCTGCACTGATCAATAATGTTTCTGGTACTATAAGAGGAGTATTTGTGCCGCAGATCACTAAGACCCACCTCACGTTTTAAGGCTTTTATGCCCCGAGACACGCAGAAATCCTGACTGAGGTTTATTGCTTGGTAACCTCTTGGCTTTCAATGTGGCTGGAGTGGGGCTAGTGATGTCATCTACACAAAAACGCAGCATTTTTGCTGTCAAAAAAAGCTTTAAAGGATTATTTAACAAAGCTAAAAGTAAAGAACTAAACTCTAGGAAAGTGGTACAGAAACATGATCAGTGAACTTATATTTAAGAAGAATTAAGCTTTTAAAGTTTTTTTTTCCCCTCCTCTAAAAAGCTCTTTAACGGTGGTTCTCCAGGTGGCCTCTGAATTTATTGTGAGATTTCACTTTGATGGCTATGAGTCCTCATGGGGACTATTATGTCAATAATTTCTACAGCAACATTTTATTCCAGGTACAGAAATGACTTAGAAGATAGAGCCGGGGTCTGGAAATTCCAGGATCCTACTTTAAAATGCCCACACCAACCACCACAGAATGAAAAAAGATAGTTTTCACCATTTCTTCCCATCCCAGCCCAACCCTTAATGCACAGACCTTTTTGGAAGCTGCTTGGATGCCAAGTGTCCCCAAAAGTTCAGCACTTCACTTCTTCCATCCACTTTCAAGGACTTAAATAATATAATGTTAACAGATTTTAAGAAAATAAAACAGGCGATTCCCTAATTAGGGGTTTGTGACCCATTTCTTCCCTGGGTACAAACACGTTTCACTCTGTTATCTACCAGAGACTTGCTCATAAACCTTGGGTGTTTGGTTGGTTGTTTCTTTTTTTTTTTTAAATGCCTGAGATTAGTATTTTTGTTGAGGTTAAACAAACCATATTCTTTCAGATTAAAAATACTATGTGATTCTTGTTTGCTTAAATGTGGAGGGTTTGGGCTTGTTGGTTTGTTTTGTTAGTTTCTGAGAAGGGCAATTTCAAAATGATGTTAAGATGCTGATTTGTGAGAACATGAAACAAACACTATTAATATGTCACTCTCAAAATATGCAGTATTAACAAACGAAATCCTACATACACAAGAAACCATAGAGACCACTCAGCTCAGAAAATAAAAAGTTAAGCTAGACAAAAGGAATTTTACGGGTGGGAGCATATGTTCTTTATGTATTCAGTTACTTTAAGAATGAGTTTAGCTAGAACACAAACACAATAGCCCAGGAGCTGAGTACATGTATATGTGTATGTACATATACATTTTTAAACATGTATGTGTATGACACAAACACACAATCACACATACACACAACGCACCCACATCAATCAAGCACTTGCTAAACAGAAAGAAAGCAATGACATGAGTACCAATTCTTGAAACTAAAGGTTTGGTACCAATATCAGTGTCAGTCTCTTACGTGCACAAAAATATATCTGCCAGAAAAGCACAGTGAAATCACTTGAAAACGAAAAAAGAATTGAGTGTAATGGAGAAGTGTGGCCAGCTAACAGACGATTTCTTTTCAATTTCCTAAGTGAATATAAAAAAGCAGACACCTGAAATAATTTGCAAATAGCTATAACCCAGCACCTGAAAAACATAAAGTAGGAGTGGGGTTTAGAAGGAAAAGGTGAGAGAGTAAAGGGCGGCTCTTTCCGAGGTCTCTAGGAGTGAGTTGGACACTAAATACAGGAAGAAAGAAGGGAATGAATGAGGGCAAGGCTACAGTTTTGATTGGAAGAAGAAGTTACTTTGGAAATTTCAAGGATTCTTTGAAATTCTTATCTAAATCAAGTTCCCTTCTGATTTTCTTTTTCTTATAATTGAACAAGTGTTAAACTGTATCAGGCTGTCACAGCTGTTCCAATACATGAACCGCACTTATAGTAACAGCTTTCGTTACACATTTTTGTGGAGCAGTTTCCAGCTCGCTGTGATCGGAGCTTGCATATTTTTATACTACTTGCATATTGAAAATAAACCCAACATTTTAGATTACTTTTCTCATCGTGCATCTGGTATGTATGGTTTTCAGGAAGACAAAGGGGTGACTATGATTTCATACCTACTGATCTCGATACAACAACTTATTTTATTTTTGCATATTATGCTTGCTGTTTTAATTCAGGAAAAAAAATAATAGTTAAGTTGGTCAATATAGAAATCCTGAAAAACTGTAGCTTAACCAAATCATTTATCCACGGGCCAAAGGCTAATGCAATTTTTTCCACTTTCAGAATATCCTTATGACGAGATATCAAATATCCAAATATTATATGGAGACCATGCCATATTGCTGGGTCAAAGCTGTTAACGAAAGAAACATGGAAAAAGCACAGAGTCCAGACTTTTAATTAAATTGTTTGCTTCAGATTCAAAAGCACTTGGTCGTTCAGCCCTGGGTAACAACAGTGCTTCCAACCACAGGTGATTGTTCCCGAAATGGCCACGGTTCATGGCTTCTATTGTTGCTTCCAGAAATATTCCGTATTTGCAAAACACAGAAATTCCAGAATGCCTTTATTTAAACTAGAATAAACAGACTATACTTCAGAAACACTCTACAAAGCACAATCATCTTTCTGCCTAAGTAAAACTGATTGTGTTTGTCTGAATAGTTTTTGAATTAACTATCCATGTGCTATTGTTTCAGAAACTATAAAAGAAATGATAGTCATCGCTGGCTTATTGTCCTCTTCCCAGAATTAGATCTTAATTAGTGGCAAATGCCTTATCTTTTCAAAATCACTATGGTGCACACGTTGTCTAAATTTTGCCTGTTGTTACTCAAGCCCCTCAAATGAGTAGATTCCAAAATTAGCCAGTTAGAGCGATGCTTTTCACTTTAAATTTTAATAATAAACAGAGACGTCTTTCTCTTTTTTTCCCCTAGACCCTCCCTCTTTTCTGAAAACTGAAGGCTGTTGCTGAAAGAATTGAAAATCTGGAAAGAGTTTGGGGTGGACTGGCCAACCCCCTTTCATTTCCTTCAGATGTTTACAATCTAGCACCTTTCTGAAGACAAAGATGGGAAAAAAGCTATTTTTCCCTCTGACTGAAGGGTGAGACAGGGGGGTATTAAAAAATGATCAATGTAATTTTTTTCTCAGAAGTATTTGCACATCTGCGAAATAATGTAATTTCTTTTTTAAAAAAAACTTTTTATATGACATTCATGATTACAGCCTGATCTGGAGAATTATTCAAATATAAAATTAAATGTTCAAAAACTAGCTGTGCTGTGTGGATAGCTGAGCATATCCCAGCTGTGCATCAAACTTATATAATTCTATTAAAAGTGTAAAAATGAGCCTTTCTAGAGCTCAGTGGATCTCTGAAAAGAGGAAATAGTGTTATAAAAGAAAATGTGATGATCTACTTTTTGGTTTCATTTTCTTCGGATAAGCTTCCAGGGGTCTACAGCTATCTCAGCAAACAGTTGAAAACAACAGCCACAAGAAAAGGCGAAGAGGGGGTTGGTTTACTGGGTCATAACGACAATGTTCAATAAAGTACTATTTATTAATACAGGGTTTAGGAAAATCTTCCACTTAAAGGAAAGTTCCAAATCTTAAAAGTTAATTCTTCTGTTTCCATGAAATTGCTTGTAGCCATTCATAGTTTACCTTCACTGACTCATTCAATATTCACTCCCAGACCCCCTCTCACCTAGCCCTGGAGACTGAGGGACATTTACCCTCCAACTGCACACTTTGTAAAAACAAACTTTCCTTGGCCAAGTGTAAAGTCTTCCATCTCATTTGCATACTTTCTCATTGTTACCTCTTAATACATTTGCCCGGGAGGGAGTAATTCAACAATTATTCGCCAAATTCCTACTCATCCTGAATCTTACACAGCCAATGCAAGGTAACAAATTATCAACAGTATTTTAAATAATGGGTCCCCGGAATATAAAAGCTTATTACATCTCTTTGAAGTTACAAACTGAAACCCACACCCCAAATTCTGATACTTGCCATATCTGTTTTATTAATAAAATGAATTTCTAAAGCATGTATTGTGAATTAAGGGTTTAAAAATAAGCCAGAATCCATTTATGAATTACTATCATCAAATTTTAAGTAGAAGGAAAAAACACAATTCTCTGTAATTTCATGGCACAAATTAGTAGTCGGATGATCTCAAAAAGAGCTCAACCAAGGAAGAAAGGGATCTGTGGTTACCGCATTTTAAAATCAGGGAGCAAAATAAGGGTGAAGATATTGTTTCTGCTGCCTAAGACAGACGGACTTTAATAACACTTAACAGAATGATGCACATAATGATCTCGGAAAGCACTTCTTATGCCTCATCCATCATGCGGAGGAGAAAATGAAGCCTTCGACAGCATTAGGAATTATTCTGGATCTTGTCAGTAATTCTCAGCGCCTCTGTACTATCACAACACAAATGTGCGTGTGTGCGACACTGACCATTAATCTAGACGAGGTTTTTCGCCTCAAAACAGCGTGCTGAGAATGTATCAATTGTTTCATGGAGAAATGGCACATATGAAGCCACACTAAATAAAACAAGGAAAACTAGAGAGATATATATGGGTTGATGAACAGTGTGTTCAGAAATCAAAATGTTTTCTACCATGATGAGAGAAATCAAAGCAATGGCCTTAGTGCATGAAGCTAGGTGAATCAGAAACCAGCAATGTCTTGGCTGACCAACTAGACCCTCGCTGATTAAAAGTTTCTATGAAGTTGCAGCATACCGTCAGCATCCTTAAGTAATAAACCTCTGTGTTATGAGAAATGATGGGTTTCCCTTCCCTGCTAAAGAGTCATGCAAAAAATGTCCACTTCCTGTCCCTCTGCCAAAATTTAGAGTGAGCACCTGGGTTGCTTGTTTCGCTGCATTGTTTATTTCATTCATTGTAAATGCTCATCAACTCAAAAATAAAGAAGAGGGTCCCTAAGAATTAATAAAATTACCAGCCAGATAGCTCTGACTTTGACAGCATGTCACTGGCAAAACCAGTCTGAACTCCCAGTTCTCACGATAAAACAAACAAGATCTTGGCAGCATCATCCTCAAAGTGAATTCTGTGCTCCATAGCATGATGACCATTCTAAGACAGACCCTACTCCAAAGAAAAAGAGTTTATAAATATTTGCAAAACAAATCCTTACAACATTCTTTGAGTCCACTCCAAATCGATTTCTATACATGTAGTGTAAAGATAAAAGCAGACTGGATGTCTGGTTTATGATAAATTAAAATGGTTTAACTTCCAAAATCGTCTACTCCATGCAGATGTACTTCTGTAAAGTTGTGTGAGCTACTTAAAATCAGCAGCAAAAAAGTAGGCTCTTGTCAGATGGAATGAAATGAGTGCTTCTATAAACCAAATAAACTTGGGGAGGGCCAGAGGAACCAATATATGTATGCATGTATGCATATATATACATGCAGGTGAGAACACGCAAATACTAATAAATGGTATTAATCAGTAAGTTTAAAGTCACCTAAAGTGCTATGCAGGCTTTTCTTTTTTTAATAGTGAGTTGAAATATGCTGGGTAACAAAAAGCAGGCCAAAGCCACTCAGAAATTGGTGTTCAGTATAAACAGCATTTCGTCGCATTTTCAACACTCGAACTATGAAAGATTATTTTTTGCAATACACACACATACACACACAACTTTTACACCCCCTTGGAATGATGAACCAATTTGAAGAATAGATAATATCCACATTAAATATTTGATTGTGGATGGGCTGTTTCACCCACCATCCCCACTCCGTTGTGAAAAACAGATTATTTATTCACAAGGAACAAACTCAATGGCAGGGTGAAAACAGGTCCCAGGAAGTGACTGCTGCCGGGTCCCCTCCCTCCTGCTCTGCACCAGCGCACCTTCCCTGCCTCTCTTCCTCCGCACAGCCGAAAGCTATAAAGCAGAAATGTCACTAGGAGCTTCACTGAGGCCTGGCAATGGACAGATATTTATACTGAATAATGCTCACGTCAGGAATGAGTAAAACCAGGTTTAAAATTGAGGTTTTCACAAAATAATGAAGAGGAAATGTCATGCAGGCAGCGGTAACGGCATAAATTGTGCTTATTCATTCATTATCCTTTTTCCCTCCCCTTCCCCTGTGGAAACATAATTTTTATTTTTCACATCTATATGCATGTGAGAAAATGGGGCTTTCAACATAGTTGTTGCTCCTTCAAAACCCAAGATGAAGAAACAAAGATGATCTTTAAACACTAAAAAAACAGTAATAAAGAAGGCAGTGAGAACACATTTCCTTCTATATTTCAGTTCAAAGAGAAAAGGTAAATAGGATTCCCCAAACAAAATTACCCACAGCTTTAACTTTTACTTTATCTAATT
Organism: Cuniculus paca; assembly: GCA_004365215.1. Taxonomy (NCBI): domain Eukaryota; kingdom Metazoa; phylum Chordata; class Mammalia; order Rodentia; family Cuniculidae; genus Cuniculus; species Cuniculus paca. Next base: position 3,154 of record RJWT010008226.1, on the reverse strand, counting down.
GAACTACAGAGAAAATATCAGCTAAAAATGTCACCTGCTCCACAGTAAATACCCTGCTGGTAGCGAAGGAGGTGGAGGAGGAAGGGGGGAAAAATGTTTACATTTCAATTGTTCAGATGCTGATCCTGAGAAGGATAACAAAAGAATACTAGAGAAGATATTTCTGTGGGCAGCTTTCAGGAGAGATGTCAGGGCTGGAGGAGGTGACAGGGACCAATTTGAACTAGAGATAATTCAGGGAGGATAGGGTAGTGTTCGACTTGGTGGTCTAGTTACAGTGCAGACAGCTTTCAGGCTAAAAAACAAAACTAAGGATTTCTGTTCTCCCTTTTGCACTCGCTGCCCCCTCACCCCCCAAATAAAACTTCGGTGAACCTTTGCTGTCTGGCAGAAAGCCTGCATCCTCTAGCGCACTGAGATAAAGCCCCAATCTGCTCATCACACACCTCCAGGCTTGGCCATCTAATAGGAACAAATTGGCAATGACTGCCCAAGCTAGTAACACAGGCCCACTGATTTGTAGATTGATACGGATGCCTAATGATCCCCTTGGGCAGATCAATAGTAACAATCCTCATCCCTGCCTTTCTTCTTTATAGGCATAGAAGACTAAGGCAAGGAGAAAGCAGGACGCAAAGGAGGCCGCAGATAAGAGAGGAAGGATACAGGTGTTGATGTGCAGGGGGAATCTGCTCCAGACCAGCACTCCAGAACTTTCCTCTGACTGTCTTTATCCACCGCGCATTTGGCAGGCAAAGGGTTTAAGAATAGGACACGACATGCTTTCCTATTAATAGTATCCATGCCCAGGATTCAGTGAGACCCAGTTTACAGTAAGCACAGCTGCCTTCATCTGCGAAATGGAAGAGGAATGATGCAAGCCCGAGCGCATCTCTAAGAAGATGGACCTGGTGACCAGAAAATGCCAAAGATGTAGATGCAAGTGAAAGAACCCAGGATGCTGCATCTTAGGAAAACTGAGAACAGAATCCATCTGAAGTGCCTGCGATGAAAGACAGGCAAGAATGACGGACACTGCTTTAAATGCCACACAGAAGAGGCGAGGTGAATGCATTTATCCACTATATTATCTGAACATACTTAAAACACCCTCTGCCTCCCCAGCTTCGGCGGGTCAGCTGGTTTCTGCACACATCTGCTCCCTTTGCCCTTTGGAGCACACTATCTGCACAGGATTTCTTGAAGTTGACAGTGGTTGCCTGTTACAGAGATCTTTCTTCCTCCTGCAGGCCAACTCCATCCCTACCCCAGAGTTAGGGCTGCCTTTCCATTTGTGTATTATTCTTGTGAATAAAATTATCCAATTAGGAAATCCATTTAAAGTCCTTAACAATAACAGGGAAAAAACTAATGGAGCTGCTTTGGATTTTCTTTTTCAATAAATTAATGTTAGTGATGTTCTGTGGATTCTTAAGTGCTCATTTATATCATCAGAATTATTGCACACATAACAATTAGTCCTAAATTTCTATACTGATTCATCTATCCTGTAGGAAGTCCATTCTCCAACAGAAGCAGTAGACCAGACTAATCAGAAGAAAACTTACTGGCAGACAGAAAGAATTTGACTGAAACAAATAAATCTCCAAAGTCTCCAAGCTTTCATATTTTGTGTTTATATTTTTTTCCTTTTAATTGTAGGAATTTAAAAAAAAAGACTCTCACCTCTTCCACTTTTTACAACTATTCTATGAACATTTTCAGGTGTTGCATACACAACTGCCAAAAAGAGAAGGGGAAAATGTTCAGTTTTTACTCCTGTGTTTAGACCTGCAAGTAGCCGCCTGAGAATTTGCTTTGTTTATCAATCAGTTTGCTTTGGTTTTATTATTAAAAGGAGATAACACTGAAAGCCAGGGGTGAAATTGCATTTTCTTTATTGTCAATGGTTGAAACCTTTGCCATCCTACTGATGCAGGGAGATTTTTTTTTTTTTGTAATAATAAAAATCTTTTTAACCACCCCCCTTTTTTTGCATACTCAAAAACAGAACTGAAACCACATGAAAAGCTTTGGTATTCTGAGCTCACTGTGTAATATCACAAATTAGTAATCTTCTCTCTCCTGTAGGTTGCATTGTCCTTTTTAAATAAAAGCAAACGTGGAGTGGTGGTAAATTTTGACAGTAAAGGGTTTGCACTGATGGACCAAATAATCACGTGCGCTGGAGCTCCAGCACTGACCACTTAAAATTCAAATTTCATACTAACGATAAGTGTAATCATCGCAATCAGTATCACCACCACCACCATCACCATCATCACAATAAAAAGATGCATTCTGTGAGCCGGTGACATCAATCAACGGTACGGTGCAGATCAGACACAGCGCTCCTCTCTCGCTCCCTCACCCCGTCTGTCTCACTGGCTCCCCCTCCTGCCTCCCCCCCCACCGCACCCCCGCTCAGAGAAGTGATCACATTTAATTCACCGCATCATTATGTCATCTCCATACTAATCTCTGCCCTCACACCTCCGCCACTTTGACATGCAAATGAGCTAGAAAAAAGCCACACATTAATATAAAAAAGTCACAGCAATCATGTCATGATTTCCTGCCTCCCAGCCCCACAACACTCCCTCCAATCCCCACCTCTCCCCCCAGCTCTCTTTCCAGTACGCTGTGCTGGTGATCACAAGAAACAACAGCAATCTGTTGAAGATCAGACGCTAAGACAGGGAGGTGGGGAGAAAGATACAACACATACACGTGTCAGCAACGCGGCCAGGCAGTCCTATTTGCATATTCACATGAGTTCCTTCTCAGATTGCTTAAGCAGGGAAGAAGTTAGGGAGCTCCCCCACCCACCGCCCTTTATGTTTCCATAAAGAAACAGCTAGTGAGAAGGAGAGAGACAGAGAGAACACATGGGTGTAAAGGAAAAGAGAGACTATGAATTGGGAGGGGGAATAGAGAGAGACACACACAGAGAAAGAGACAGAGAGAAGGAAGAAAAGAAAAGAAGAAAAGAAACACTGTCCACATCTACCTTACCTCAGCTAGCTTGCTTTCTGTTGCTCTCAAAAGGAATTCCCTGTGGTTCCTTTAGAATTTTTGAGAACCATCCTTCAGGGTTTTTAGTGTTCTCTCTCTCTCTCTCTCTCTCTCTCTCTCTCTCTCTCTCTCTCTCTCT